>JABMIG010000047.1:584902-635155 GCA_013187285.1 Cyclotella cryptica | reverse complement strand
TACCATACATTGTCTCCAATTCCATTGACGCACCACGAATTTGAGCACGCTGCAAAAGCATTACTTTTCAATATGACATATGACAAATGAAGTGAAAAAGTACATGAGTGGCAATGCCAACAAGAACAAAGATGCAAAAAGAACTGGAACTTTGACTTTGTACACAATCATGCAATCAGTTCAATTATAGGACCCACCAGCTGTTATCTCCAATGCCGGGTGAAGATGAACATCTATTATCATAGCAGTTGCACGCGTAATACCCATTACTAGCATGGTAGATGATGCGAATGATCATGTGAAGTGGAGAAGATTACAAATTGTTCAGATGAAAAGTACAGAATGATGGGACATCTCATGCAGATAGTCATACCAGCTGTTTTCACCAATAGAACCAGTGCCACCTATGACAAGAATGAAGAGAAAAACAATAATTAAGTTCTTTTGAAAGAGTATTACCGTATTTTCATCCAGAAGGATAAGAATAACAAGAGAAAATTGGAAGCACTCTTACCACGATGACGACAAGCATAATCTCCAATGCAACTTCCACATCCAATGTTGTTAGCTATATAATCAGGGCTCAACCCATCGCATGAATAATACCCCTCACACTTGCTGCATAATTTCCGATGTGGAGCATCATACAGAGTTTCCTGGCTTGAAATGGAATTGCCTTGGTTACTAGAAACAAGCGTAGGAAGACAGCGGCCGCCAAGAGAGGATGAAGAGTCCTCCACACACTCTCGACCATCCTCTTTGCATACAAGGATCCCCAGATCAAGTTCCTTGTCATCCTTTTCGTTAAGATGAGGAACTAGCTCGTTCCATCCCTGTTGGGGCTCTTCCAAGGTCTTGGGATATGATCCTGCTTTGAGGATTCTACACTCTTGACCAAGAACTTGGGATTCGCCAGAACGAGTGTCTTCCATTGGCTGATGTATACCCTGGAAAGAGGAGTTCGAAGCAGCAGTAACCAGATGAAAATAGAAGGTGTGTCGAAAGACAAGAGAAAAATCTTGATGCCCCAAGGAAGAACATGAAACAGCCCCAGATGAAGAGATGAGGCTGGCAATAGAGAGTGGATGAAACCGCATTGTGTGTAAAGTAAAAAGAAATTATGTCATCACAAGAATGAAGAGGGAATATGGAGATGCATGAGTACAATAGCAGCCACCATGGGCATGTAACAAGATTCTCAATGTGCTATTAATGAATGTAGTGTGGAGGAAGTATGGCAAGAACCATCATGCAGTCAATTTGAAGAACCTGTTATTTAGATATATAAATATTCTGCACGTGAGGTTAAAAGAATTGCTTGAGAAGAACATTCTGCATGAAGCAGTTCTACATAAAACACCTTATTGCCAGCGTGGGTTGACGATTGGGGTCAGCTATAGCACTAGGGCTGTTCTGCAGTAATCACTTTCATGAGTTCGTGAGCTATTTGATGTAGTTCTCTAAATTACTCGCGTTCCCCATATTTAATATCCTGAACTAGTTCACGGGTAGTTGTTCGATTCCTGTGTGACACGTGTAGATGATCAGTAAAAATTTGTTGCCTCCGGGACGAAATTTTGGCTTTCGCATCTATTTAGTATAAACCAAAACATTACTTAAGCTTCATTAACGTCAATTTAAAACGTGATAGCTCTAGAGGCTTATCTAAAAATTTCAGGAAGTTGTGAAATTATACATACATCTACGGTGAACTGTAGGTAAGCGTGTACGAACAATTGAGTCGGAATGGGTGTTGTATCACGTCGGACATGCCAGAAAGCCCCAGTCTTATATTCTCAAGGCTCTTCTAATAAAACACTTGTGCGTGACTTTCTGGGTCAACCAGTTATACGTTATACATAATACATAACAGTTGATTGCCAGCAGGGGGTGATCATATGGGGTCATTGAGACTCCGCATTAGGGCTGCTCTGCGTTCATTCACTGTCAGGAGTTCGTGAGCTGTTTGATGTCCAAGTTCTTTTTCTAAAGGTGAAATAGTGTACTATATTTCATATATTACCAAAACTATTTCACGGGGAGATATTCGATTCACATGTGACACCTCTAGAAGATCATTAAAACTTATTGCCTCGTTGAGGAAATTTTGGCTTTCGCATCTTTTGTACCAAAAAATTACTTAAGCTTCATTAACATCACTGTAAAATGTGAAAGCTCTAGGAAGAAGTTGTCCCAGACATTCCACGCCTCTGAAATCTTTATTTTAGAAGTTGTCCCAGACATTCCACGCCTATTCCACGCCTATTCCACGCCTATGAAAAAAATTATGCTTACAGAGAATGACCGGGGGTGTATGAACTATTGAGTCGGAATGGGTATCATGTTGGACATGCGGGGAAGTGGGGGGTGTACCTCCGCTGGCCCAAAAACGTGGACTTCAACGTGGAAGACGACGGATGGCACTATCGACAAATTGGGGATAAGTTGTGGCATATTACCGAAAAGAATGAGGCGGACGCGTTGCGGTTTTTAGTCACGAGACCGAGGGACAAACCCTTCTTTTTGAACGTGGCCTTTTTTGCCACGCATGCCAAGGATTCCGACGCCAGGCAGTATGTGCCCCAAAATGCCAGCATGAGTCTGTATGAGAATGATACGATTCCGATACCTCCCACGGGAACCGCGGAGGCATGGAGTAAAATGCCCCCTTTTTTCACCGAGTCCAACGAGGGACGGAATCGGTGGCGTGCCCGATTTAAGAATTCCACGTTGCATCAATCCATGATGAAGAATTATTATCGAATGGCGACGGAGGTGGATTCGGCGTGCGGTGCCATTTTGGAGGAACTGCGACGGCAGGATGCGTTGAACAATACCGTCATTATATTTACTACCGACAATGGGAATTTTCATAGCGAGCATGGACTGGCGGACAAGTGGTATCCCCATCAAGAGAGTATACGCGTGCCGCTCATTGTTCGTGATCCGAGGATGAAGGAGGAGATGAGGGGGACGACGAACGATGCGTTTACGTTGAATATTGATTTGGCCCCGACTATTTTGGGTGCAGCGGGAATCCCTCCTCCGGAGGAATACATGGGAAGAGATATGGCACAGTTGTACCTCGATCCCATGGCGAAGGAGGGGTGGAGGACGGAATTCTTTTACGAACATCCCGTGATTTCCAAGGCGAGTTATATACCATCGTCGGAAGCACTGGTTCGAAAGGATTACAAATATATGTATTGGCCGGATTTTGATTATGAGCAATTGTTTGATTTGGTGAAGGATCCCGGTGAGTTGGAGGATATTTTTAATAGTACCGATGCAGAGGTTGTTGCTGTCCGGAAGGAGATGAAGAGGAGATTTGAGGAGCTTAAAACATTGGTCCGGAGTGATGAGTTGGTCACTCTTTAATGAATTCATGTTGTCATAATGTGATAATAGACAATTTCTTTCTTGTTACTTGCTACATGAATGTTACTTTTATCACTTTGCCATGTGCAACCTGTATTGAAATCATGTGTTGTCTCAAATGCTGTATGGCTTAAGGGAACTCAGGGATAAAGATGAACCACACCAAAGGAATCATAGTAGAAACTTTGTAAAGCCCTGCTAACATGAGTAGACAGAGCCAAATGTTTCTTAACAGAAAAATGAATTTGTATTGAAATCCTTCAATCACGAGCAAAATATTCCCTTTACAAAGTTTGCATCCACTCACAAAGATTCCTTGATTTCCAATAGGATTTTGATCCGCACAACACATGTATTTTAGGGATTGTTTGCCTTTCAGTAACGGAATAAAGCAGATCAACACCAACACACAAATTGTATTTCTACATAGGGGTTGACTATTTGGAGCATTTTTAATACTGTCTTCAATACATTCTTGTCCCTTGAAAGAACAATGAATTGAATACATTGGTGTCTACCATTACCATGAGTTGTAAAAATACTCCTTCACCCTATCCCACCATGCATGTTGCCCTAGTAATTCATAATTCAAAGAGCACATGATTCCCTAAAAATGGGCAAAAAGATTCCTTTACAACTTGGGCCTGCATGAAATTGAACCCTGAAGGGGAATGCTAAGAATCACCGGTTGCATACAGGACCATGAACCCATGCCACAAACCATAACCTACTGGTGTTTTCATTTATTAAGTGCACATTATATAGGGACTTGATTAAATGAAGCTATAAAGTTGGGAGACAGAACTGTATTGAAAGCCCTGACCACAATGCCCTAAATAGGCAACACCTATGTTGATATTTGGCAAAAAATGTCTAAGTTTACACAAATTATGTATAAGTCACAAACCCTGGTCAGCAAGAGGGCCTTGTCAACCAGCCACCACAAATCACAAAATACATACACACACAAAAATGTTTAATCATGATAGACACATATCACTTCTACTACTACTTGTCCAAGCAATCCAGTATTTTATTTCATCGTGGCTAGAGGTCATGGTTTTGCCTAGGGCCTTGGGATAGAATAAGAGAATATCACTGCTCTTGCTATCCTAGTGACATGAGAGTCTATGATGTAAGTGTGAGTAAGGGTGATCCAATGACTGGGAAATCCTTTGAAGCATCAGTGACATTCCTACTTACATTTTTTATATCCCAAATCAACACATCCTTCTATGGATTTTGAATTGCAAAATTAGAGCATTCTTTGCTTGGCTTATTTTAGCAGCTGATCTGGAGCATTACTGTAGGGGTACCACTGTGTAATCACTGTTTTGATTCCTATTTCATAGACTTTCTCAAGCATAATTCCAGAAGGTGTGACGGTTAGCAAGGTGAAAATGAGACTTTCAATCCCACTGCGGTAGATGAAAATGAGAATATGTGGTTGGATAAAATGGACAGTGCAAAGGAAATGACAGCAAGATTTTGATCTACATGGCTCAAAGTGCACAATGGTAGGTTATGGAGACATACAGATGGTCTTAAGGGTGATTGTGATGAGAGGATGATGGAACAGGCAGGTACTGCAATACTTTTGAAATTGATAGTAGATGAAGACAAAGAAATATAAGTTAAGCAGCAAACATTGACAAGACCTTATCTTTACCTGATTTTGATGCATAATTGCTTGATGAGCACAAGAACACTCCAAGTTGAGGAACAAGCAATGAGAGGATGTTACCTTTACCAGTCTGATTTTGATGTGTAGTTGCTTGATGAGCATGCAGGGACACTGCAGAGGTGTTCAAAAGGTTATACGGGCATTGGTTATGGGAATAATGGGAGGGGAGAAGGATTCATTTCTACTTCTCTCAAGATTCTGGGTGATGACTGGGTTTACAGAGAGATTACATGTATTTAGTCCTTTGGAAACCATACCTATTTCAATATCAAAGTTATTGGAAATCCATTCTTGTGTGCAACTCTGAAGGCTTCTACCACAAATTTGCATTTAGCACTTTGGAGTGAATCCTTTGTAATTCATGATCAAAACACTTTTTGTACAAAAAATGCTTTCTTATGGATTTAATTTTGTAATATCTTAGTTGTATTAAAACTGATCCAATTTTCACCTCTATCTGTGTATACTATTTCAAGTTTAATAATTATTGGTAACAGCAACATGTTTCCTTGTATTACCTTCTTAAGATATTCACATAATAGAATGGTTACATATATGACCACATTGGCTAATGTGGAACAAATAACCTGTATATGCCAGTTATCATAATAAAAAATTGTATAATAAAAATCAGGATAAGTTCCATTGACATTTGTGTTTCTCCCATGTCGAGACCTTGCAAAATAAATTTGAAATCACATAGATTGTTTCTTCATTCTCCTTCATGACAGCAAAATGCCCATTTGTAGAGCTCTCAGTATCTCCAGCTGATGACTGAGTGATGATGATCATTTACAGGGAAATTCCTTACATAACATTCTAATTGTTAACACAACAAAACAATTGCTACCATATTTGCCATGAAAATATTTGTTCTAGTTGCTTTTTGGTCTTTGATAATGGGTATAACAGTCTGTTGTATGTGGGAACTCTTTTGTTCTGAACCAGGATGATTTTGCATATAATGGTGCAACACAAACTTGTGTGTTGCATTATCATGGTTGACATGTTTGCTTCATGTCAAGAAATTATACAGCAAGAGAGAATGATCACCAGTTGGATTGTGCCACAATCTAGATCATGGAGGTCCTCAGGGAAGATGATGAGATCTTGGCAATGATGTGACTCAACTATCATATCAGTGGTTATGGTATGCCATCATGATACTTCTTTATAATGATTTTGACTTCCTGAGATTTCATATGATACTACAGTCATAAATGAAACTACTTGATTATTCTGAAATGACACTTCGTTAATACGATACACAACTCAAAACTATCTGTAGTCCTTTTCCATTGATGCATTTCTAATAGTTTGAGCATGAATGCTGTGGTAAACTTCAAGGAGCCATTCTCCTACCACTTTTCCTGACACCTACTTCGTGACACCATTCACAATACCCTCTTCCTCCACCACCCAGTCCCCCACCTCTTTTGCATTCCTGTCTTGATTGACTTGTCAATCCCAGCTTAAATAGACTGACTAATACATGCGGCCCATGGTCATGGTAATGCCAATGACTTCAGTCCAAAGAAGTGGAACCAATTTACAATCTTTCCAATAATTGAACATGATTGGCGCAGAGAATGAGGATTGGAAGAACACCGGGCACCTAGAGTGTTCCAAGGGACAAGGGCAAAGTTTATTAATTTATTCATTGTTTCATTATGGCACACATAATAGCCATGTTCAGTAAACCTGACAAATTTGCGATTTGTGATCATTCCAAGACTGGCAGTGATATCTTTCTGACTTTTGCTTGTATCAACCATGACAGCAAGCACAACCTGCTTGCTGGATGTCGTAACTGTGTAGGTATGGATTGTCTTGAATCTTTTTGCCCCAAGCATCTTTCTTGGATGGAATGATTGTTGCTTGATCTCTGATCAATGTTGACTGTGACAGATTGATCCTCCTCCATGACCTTTACGTACACAAACTTAACAAAGTGCTTGGACTCATCTTCTGTTTCTGGGAATTTCTTCTGCATTGTGTGTGTTGTTGCAATCTGGTTGGTCCCATCTGGAACAATGGCAACCGGAGCAACTTGCTTCCTTCTGCACCATGTGACTTAGATATGAGTTGCCTTGTTTCTCAGACAAAACGAAAACTTGCCACCAAGTACAATCAAGGAGCTTTGCTTTTACACCCAGGATGGATCTTTCTAGTAGTTCCACAGATCTTTGTGAGGAATGTAGGTATTAGTTTTCTGATTACTTGGTTTCTTGATTTTTTGTAGGAAACAAATCCAACACATTCTAACTTTTCACTTGATATGATGATGATGATGAAAGTGCCTTGGAGTGAAGTGCTGTAATCAATGTCATTGTTATGAATGGTGACAGTTGGTGATAGACAAAATTATTTGCATCACATTCATGCTGACATTTGCAGAAATTTCAGGTCTTTGCATTAGGTTGGCTTTGGCATGGAATGAAGCACTCCTTAATGTGGCAGGCATCATGTCTCAATTCTCATACAATAATGCTGCATTTAATGTGTATTGTTTTATGCCATTATTTTCATTTCAAGATCAATTTTCAAACTACTGTTGTGAAAAATGTCTAACAATTGTAAATGTAGAATCCTTGTAGATTATTGGTATCACGGGGGGCTGCAAGGTAGGCAATTTTCATCTTTGGCATTAAAAATGTCAGTTGGAGAGAGTCATCTGATGTTGTTATTATATACATATATGACGGCTAGAAACAATAGGAGCACTGTGTATCCTAGAGGTATCATGATACCCAGCCGGACAGACAGTGGATTCCAAAAAACTGATTTCGAGTAAATTAAAAAAAGAATTTTGGAGCGAACGAAGTAGCTCTATTATAGTACTGTAGAAACATACCAATTTTCTACAAGAATGAATTGATCGGATCGTTCCAATATGCTTTATTCAACAGACAATAATTCATGAGGCTGTGAGTTTGTTCCCCTGATGTCAGATGTCAAATCGTAAGCTCGATTGCTAAAAAAAATTATTAGACAATTCACACGAAAATTATTGAGTGACTACCTTAATCGTTCCAGGTGTCTAGATGTTCAAATATCCAATCCCAGATGTATACTTTAGAACTGATTTGGGACAATTTTTAAGAACTGACTACCACAATTACTTTCAGCTACAAATGTTTCAGATTTCGTTTTTTGCATGATTCCCTGATGCTGACAGCGAGATTCGCAAAACAACCGCAATGCCCATCACCATTTCCCTCCACGTCCTCCATAACAACTCCGTTCTGACACCATGACGCACTCTGATTGATCCACAAGCAGAATGCTGTTGATCCTTCCTGCCTCCTCCACTCAACATCGTGTGAAGATACTTGCGCTTATCCTAGCACTGTGTGCATATTCCAACAGCCTACGTGAAGGCACGTGGCTGTACAGGGAAGCTGTTCTCCACCCCTGCAAATCTCCGTGGAATCATCTCTTCCATTTTGGAGACCCCTCTTCCTTCCTGTTGATGACAGGACTCACTCGCAAAGCTTTCTCTTTGCTCCACGATCTCCTCAAACCGCCTGGACATCCAGATCTTCCAAAACGAGCCGGACGTAAGTGGTCTTTGTCTTACGAAGGACAACTGGGGCTCTTTTTGTTTTACATTGGGAGCACGATGAATTATAAATTCTTGTGTGTGATTTTTGATATCACCCCAAATCCCTGTTCACGCATATTGAGGAATATGTTGAAGTTGGTTGTCCATCGTCTGAAAAACCATCCTCTCGCAAAAATTGAATTTCCCACACCAGAGAAGATGGCGCTGTTTGCTTCGATGATAAGGAATCGAGAGGCTGCCATTGACGATGTGATTGGTTTCATGGATGGGGTTGCTTTGAAGACTGAGTGTACGTCCGAGCGGGTTACACAAAACGCATTTTATAGTGGGTATGAATGCGACACTACAGTGAACAATGTTTTCACTTATGGTCCAGATGGTAAGGTATTCCTCGCAGCAATTAACTTTCCTGGCAGTTGGGCCGACAGATCTTTGTGTGCGAGGTTCCTTGATTCAATTCGAAGGAGGATTGGACACTACAAAATTTGTGTTGACCAGGGTTTCCCTCGGAGCGGTGATGCATGGAACATTCTGGTTCGGCCAATGAATGAGCGGAGTGCAAGGCGGTTACACCTGACAATGCGTGAATAGATGTTGCAAGTGAGCAATGTGTATGTTTCTTTGAGGCAATACCGTGAGTGGGGTATGCGTGCATTGCAAGCTTCTTTCCCTCAATTCAAGAAAAGGCTCCCATCTGATGCCAAACAACGACGATTGGTTGTGCAATCCATTATCCTGACACACAACTTCAGGACGGGCATCGTAGGACGTAATCAAATAAAAACTGTATTTGATCCTGAGTATGAGCGATACGTCAACCTTGAGGGATATGATTGCATTGGCCAGTACTACTTGCGGCCAGAAGACTTTAACTCCGATAATGATGATAATAATATTTAATTTGATTTAATATAACTTTAATTACAACTTTAATTCCATAATTAATTTCGTTTCATTTAATACAAGTTTAATTCCATTCTCACATACACAATCACCACAACTATAATTAATCCTCCTTCTCTTCATCAACATTGTGTTCCTGTTCCACATTCTCTGCATTCACATTAGGTGCACCCGCTAAATGCCTCGCTCCGGTAGCGAACGTACCAGTACCCATCATCATCATCATCATCATCTGCATCTGCATATTCTGCTGTTGTTGCTGCATTTGGCGTTCCAACCTACGATCACGCCGATCCTCCATCTCCTCCCTCTCATGCCTTGCTTCCTCTCTCTCACGTCTCGCCTCTTCGCGTTCCTGCCTACGCCGCTCTTCCGCCTCATCCCACTCCATCTTATCCATCATCATAAATTGATGCAGGCCGTCACTCCTCCCGTCAACAATCGGCGATGCAATCTTCTCGATGGACTTCGTCACGGATCATCGTTCGGGATTTGTCAAGTTTTTAGTCTTATTGGTCTTACCTGTCTTCCTATACTTAGATTTCCTTCCCGACTCCATGTTAACAGGTGAGGTGCTCCGCCTAGCCATGGCAACAGATGTGGAGGTGGTGGTTCTCCTTGTAGCCTGAGTTGTTTGTGCCTCCTCCATATTGAAGTCGTCATTAAGCTCATTTGCGGTGGTGGTATGAGAGACAGCGGCGTTGGCGACGGCGTCAGTGGTGGCAGTGTTGACGGTGGTGTCCACTGGATCAGTGGCGTCATCGTTGCCCTCTGCAAAATCCATCACATCCATGGGTGGCAACGTCGGCAGCGGTGGTGGTTGCGAGAACGGTGTCGTGACCTGATGCGGCTGCACTTCTGTGGCAGGTACTTCTTCTTCTTCCTCCTCCTCGGACGATTCTTCTTGTTTATACTCACCGTTTTTAGAGTTCGACGAGGATGATGACGATGGATTCATCTCATCTTTTGACGATCCGCCGAGGATTCCAGACGACGACTTGTCAAGATGCTTCTCAATGGCAATGCATTTATTAATCTGATCCTTGGCGTCCGCCCCCATCCTCCCAGTTGGCTTTTTCATATTATTACACAGTTTCCTCACCCAATTCTTCTTCAAATCATCCTCAGATTGCAAATTCTCCTCACCTGACTCTTCTTTGTACGCCAGCGCAACCAGGCGCCAACCTTCATTGCCATTAGGCAACAGCCTCTCGACAATGCGGATGAGAATACTGTTCTGGTAGTTGGGAACTCCAGTTTTGCGGCCGCCGCGACGAGGAGCACGGCCCGCGTCCGAATCGTCGTTGTCGCTCATGATCTTTATGAGAATTCGGGGAGACACGGGGTGACAAGCCCCTCCACATGCATTGCGAGGAATAATAACCTATTCATGTGCATCCATGGGCTTCCACGTGGTATTTTTTTGTTTCAGATTGTTCCAGATCCATGTTTTTCCAAACTAGACAAAAAGGGGGGGTGTCCGGACACCCCCCTCTTTTTTCCAGTTTGGAACGGCATCTGAGACAATCTGGAAAAAAGGGGGTTGGTCAGGAGGTCTGGAACAGATCTGGCCGTTCCAGAAATTTGGATATTTAAACATCTGAACACCTGGAACGAATAAGGTAGTCACCCATTGAGTTTGTTCATACGAATCGTACGATCGTAAATCTTTTTTTCGCTAACCATTTGAAAATCGATTTGAAAATCGATTTGAGAGAGCTAGAATCGTCGAATTGGGGGTACGATTTGAACCATTCAAATTGTTTCTGCAAATCGTCGAATCTATGTTAAAATCGTCCACAGCATTCCACGTGTCCATCGAACACGTCGACTCTATGTTAAAATCGTCCACAGCATTTCACGTGTCCATCGAACACAACAATCCACCGACCTGAAACATGACATTCCTCATAACAGGGGAAGTCTTCTGTCGTAACAGGGGACATAATGGTACGATTCACCGATTCGAGATTCGTTTGAACAACAAACTTGAATGTATCTTAACAATTTCCGTGAATCTTTTTATTTGCTAGATTGAAAAAAAAAAGATTCAACATACGGCCATCTGAGGAACAAACTCACAGCCTGAAACATTGTTCAAAAGAACAAAATAAGAACACCGTTAGAAAGCTCGGAAAGCAATCTTTCGGTTGATGTAAGGTTGTAAAAATGTGTTTACATCAGATGTGACGTCATTTTCGTCTGTCACACGGATGAAAGACAGAGCAGGAGTGCTCCTTTTGTTTTTAGCTGTCATATATTTGTATTGCCACCAGTTTGTCAGTAATGTCATCTCAAAGAGTCACGTGTCATTACTTGGGGTCTTCACAAGGTAATGTGAATCATCATGAGGGTTGTCACCAAAAAAACAGTCAAGTCTCAACAAGGACATCACAAAACTTAACCTTGTCATAACTTGCTGTCTTTGATGGAGCAAACAGAGACATAACTCTGCTTGCTAAGTTGCACATTACTTTTTTGTTACTGTCAACAAAACCCCCACAATACTACTGTCACGGTAATCATGGTAATTCCAAGGTATGTCCTTTTCCCCAGTGATTTGTAAGTGGAAGTCTTATTGATTTCCCTAACCCCAATCCTAAATTTGATCTTGTAAGACAGTAATGTTGTGGTCATAAGAACCATCTTCCCCCAAAGGCAATATTACCTGGGAATCCTAACTTACACAGGAATTGCACAATGCTTGCTGAACTGATACCACCAGCAAGACGACTTCTCATCTACTTCATGGTTGTAAGTAAATTTAGCAGCCTCTAGCACAAAATTAAACTCTACGCATATTTATCTGCTTTTACTTAGCACAAAGCAAATCACCAAGTGTTGCAGTGTTTTTACAATAGTTTTCAGAGTTGTCATGAAGTGTCACAAGTAATTGCCAGTCTTAACGAGGACAATCATAAGACCGTCACCAGTGGTCATCAGTGTGTCACAAGGTCATCGCCTAAGGTGATCAGAGGTGTCACAAGTTTGTCATCACATGGGTTCTAACCAGGTTGTCAGATGAGTTGAAAATGAACAATTGTGATTTGTTTTCACCTGTCATCAGCTTATTTTCTGAACACTTCCAAAGGGCAAAGTTGTCTATATTGCTGGTTCAAAAATAATTGCCCCCCCCCCTAGCCCATTTGACACACATCACACATGCCAAATCTTGAGATATCCTAATGACTCCTTGTGAGAAACTGTGACAAAGCATGAAAAAACATAAAACAATGAACACCATCCATTTTTGTATCTTGGTTGCCATCAGATACATACCACCTCCTACCATCACATTGTCCATCGTGATCTTCTCTTGTGCCCCAGGATGGTGACATCACAGACTGGAAAGAAGGGGAATGTAGCTACATGGGGCACCTCATCCTCTCGTCTCAACCTCAGGTTGCCGGTTTGCTTGCTCATGCATCCCATGGAATGTTAACCCTATTTACCATCACAATTTCTCTCCCCTTGTAAAAAAATTTCATTTGTGTGTGTTTTTTGTGGTCTTGTTCTTGTCAGTGCAGTGGGCTCTATTTGAGGCTCAAAGGCAAGTGGCACATTCATATTCATATTCATATTCATGAAAAATAAACCTAGACAGCGATTTGCAAGATGAGACCTCCCCAGTTTTGGAAGATTGAAAATACATATTTTTCATTTTGATATTTTGAAAGAAGAGACTGGTGTGGAGGAAAGTTTTTGACCAGGCACTGAACAATATTCTTCTTTATTTTTGTTGGGGTGTTTATTTTGATTGATGACGTTCAGGGAATATTCTAGTATTATTTTTCTCTGATGTTTGTATTTTGCACTACACTTGTTATTGAAGTTCTCATTTTAGGGGGGCGTTAGAAGGGACAATTAAATTCTTCAATGCAGTTCTGGGTATTGGTAAGGGAAGGAGTATGTTCTTTCACTTTGTTTCGTGTTTTTTCAAGGAAGAATTTGATACTCCTTAGTTCATTGACCCTGTTGGTTATCTACATTTTCATTAACTGTTGAAATATTTGGTACACTTTTTATATGGTGCACTTGTCAGACTGGGTGGAATAACTGAGAAATGCTGAGAGAAGGATGCATTGATTTGAATAGAATAATTGGGACAAAGAAGGATAGGCATGCAAATTGCAAAGTTGCACCAGACCATAATTTGTATAAAACTTGAGTGACATGCCGTCTTGATTACATCCAACATCCTAAGGTACAGCTTGCACTGTTGAGTGCTCAAAGAAACATGAAATATTTGTCTGCTCACATGAAATATGGTGGTCTTATGTCTTCCCAGCTATTGTTTTACATGAGTCTGGAACCTCTGATGGTGTTTCTAGTTCTGAGAAAACTTATTTTGTGGTGCCATTTACTTAAGTGGAGAAAACCAATGGTTCAATCAGCACCCAATTCCAATATTCCACTCGGAGTATGTACCTGCTGATGTGACACCAAACATTAGCATGCCAAATTTCCTTACATGGGCAAACCTTGCAACTTTTCAATCACAAACTTTGTAACAGCGCAGGAAACATTACCACAACACAGATGATGTAACCAGAATGAACGCAAACTCCTTGATGTGATGCCGGAAATTTGTTGTCCGAACCATGACCCCCCTGGTACAAAGTTGCCCATTGCATTGAGAGGAAAGGGATGCAAAAGAGAGATATCGAGACAAGAATGGTCGAGAGCTAGTGCTTGGATGAAGCAAGGGAGGAGGGGCCAAGGAGATTGAGTTATCAAAATACAAACATGAACATGAACATGAGAGAGATCACAGCAAAGTAGCAGAAGGAAAGCTGCAATGAGAAAACTAAACCACACAATGAAACAAAAAAATGACACCTCACTTAATGAAGTACACTTCAAATCCAAATCCTAGGGTGTCATCACCATTTGTGCCATACTCAGATGCTGCTGCATTAACAAAAAAGTTGTGTTGGACCATGAAAGTTTTGGTCCTCTCCATGGAGTGCAAGGAAGAGTGAGTTTCAGCATGAGGACGTAGCGTGGGGATCAGGGAAATGCAATAGAATGGAATAGTTGGGACATGTTGTGGTGCAGTGTATTTCGTTCATCAGAAAGTAATTGTAAGTAAGAGAAATGACGAAGAACTTACTGCGCAACAGCGAACGCGTCCAATTTAGTAAAATTCGTGGTTCCCGAACCAACACTGCCATGTCACATTCCAGTGCACAAAGAATGGATAGTGTGCCATATTCGTGAGGGAACATAGTCCTCTTGGACGTTTTCTCACGCAAGTAATCCCTATTATATAACATGACTTGTGAGCTTAACATTGCGAACTAGCTTTTACCTATATGTTATAAGATTTACAATTTTTGTGGGTGGGGAATACCGCTTACAATGCCGCGGCCACTCCCCTTTTTGAATCCAACATCAACAGCAACATACACCGTAGAAGCAGTTTACTTGTCGTTAAGGGCGGCCACTCCTGGAAGAACCTTACCCTCAAGAAGCTCAAGAGAGGCGCCACCTCCAGTAGAGATGTGAGACATGTCACCAGCACGTCCGCTTTGTTCTGTGGCGGCCACTGAGTCACCTCCTCCAATGATGGTGATGGCACCCTTCTCCTTAGAAAGATCAGCAAGGATATCAACAAGTCCAAATGTTCCCTTTTCGAAGGCCTTCATCTCGAACACACCCATAGGTCCGTTCATGATGATGGTCTGGCAGTCGGACAGGAATTCCTTCTGTTCTGCGGTGGAAGCTGGGCCGTTGTCAAGTCCCATCCAGCCATCTGGGATGGCATCGGAGGAAACAATTTGTGTCTCGGCATCTGCTGCGAATTTATCCGCAACAACAATGTCAGAGGGGAGAAGGATTTGCTTTCCAAGCTTTTCGGCCTTGGCGATGACTTCCTTGGCAGTTTCGACATAGTCATCCTCAACAAGGGAAGTTCCAACGGAAAGGCCCTTGGCCTTCAAGAAGGTGAAGACCATGCCACCTCCGATGATGATCTTGTCGCACTGCAAAAAAGAAAGGAGGCGTTTTCGTTAGATAGGGTAGGGAATCCATTTCAGTTGACCTAAGTTGTTCTTGTGAAACCATGTATGCTTTGACAAGAAGTCACATGAACCTCCTGAAATTCGTAAAATAACATACAATCTTCTCACCTTGTCGAGAAGGGCATTAAGAACAGTAATCTTAGAGGAAACCTTCGATCCACCAACAATAGCAGCCATGGGTTTCTTTCCATTCTCGATAGCACCATCAAGATATTCCAACTCCTTGGCGAGCAAGAATCCACTGACGGAAGGCTGAAGGAACTTGGTCACACCTTCAGTGGAGGCATGGGCACGGTGGGCAGTACCGAAGGCATCATTGACGAACAAATCGAAGGGGGCAGCAAGCTTCTCGACGAATCCGGGTTCGTTCTTCTCTTCCTCCTTGTAGAAACGGGTGTTCTCAAGCATGATGACATCTCCCTCCTTGGCAGCATCAACGGTGGCCTTGACCTCGTCTCCGATGCAGTCAGGGACAAGCTTGACGTCTTGGCCGAGGAGCTCGCCCATGCGCTCGGCGCAGGGTGCGAGGGAGAATTTGTCCTCCGGTCCGTCCTTGGGGCGGCCCAAGTGAGAACAGACGGTGACGATGGCGCCCTTGTTCTTGAGGTATTCGATGGTAGGGATGGAAGAGCGGATACGGGTGTCATCCGTGATCTTCTTGCCGTCAAGGGGGACGTTCACATCGCAACGGACCAAGACCTTCTTGCCCTTCAAGTCGTCTTCCGAGAGGTCCTCGATGGACTTCTTGGCGTCAAGGGCGAAGTCGAAGTTGGATGGGGCAGAGAAGGTGCGCACGCCGAAAGCAGGGGTGGAGGGGGCGAAGGCGGCGACGGCAGGGATGGCCAAGAGGGCGATGGCGGTAGAGAACTTCATGGTGATTGTAGGGTATTGAAAGAAAGAGACAACGATTGGATTGTGAGCTTCGGATCGGTGAGCGATCGAGCGAGGAAGCCGATCAAGACTTCATGTCCAAGAGGAAGATAGGAACACAAATCCAGCCAGTGGAGAAACACGCACTTACAATGACATGAACATTGACATATGCACCACTGACATCAGTTTACTACCTTTAAAGAAGGATTTAAAAATCAAGATTCAATAAAAACCTCTATCAAATTTAGGTAGGGATGTTTTCAGAATATAAAGGAAAAAACAAGATATGAGTTCTACTGATGACGTACAGACGCCCTTGTCGAAGATTTTCCCCCGTGCCACGCACACGGAAAAGATTTTTGCGCGATGTGGTCTTCGGTATGTACCACATGTCTACGTCTAGGAATGCGTACGGCTTTTTCAAGTCCGTTCAATGATTCACACACATCAAACACACATGCCACACAACAAAAACCATGAGGAACATGAAACGACATGTTATGAATCATGACTTTGTTGTCTCTCGCTGGAGACAATGAAATAATAGATGTTGACGAGACAATCACGATGTTACGATGGCAATAATTGTTCATGTGGCAGTGTGACAAAAGCATATGATTTCGTCGCAACATATCATAACGATGGGCTGGTTTGACACACACATGATGCAGCCATAATTCATTCTCGGTACGACATCCCATTAATGCCATGATTGACCATGACTGCATCAGCCAGCAAACACTTGCAAATGATGGAAGATTGCATGATCTCGCGACAATCAACAAGCATCCCATGCAGCCCAAACACGTTCGCGGGTGGAGGCAGAGCACAACGCGTTCATTCAAAGGGATCATATCTCGTTACAAACAATTCTAAGTTATCTCTCACAATTGAACGGCACCAAAATGGAAGACGAACCGCCCAAATGCATGTACTGTCTCGAATGCCATGTCCAACCCCCAACCGAATTTTCATCTGCCAAGCTCCTTCAATTTGGATGTCAGTGCAAAGGCTCCATGGGAATGTTTCACGTCTACTGCAAGGCCAAGTTCGCTCGCTTCAAAACATTCTCCACTGATTCGCCTCGCACACGTGAATACTACTGGACTCATTGCGAGATTTGCGATTCCCCCTTTCGCAACAACGAGGCGGTCATTGATTTGGCACGAGAACGCCACCTTCAATGCTTGTATCATAAATTCGATTCGCGTGGGTTGGATGTCTCTGCCGAAAGCTTTTGGATGGAACTTTGTATGTCGGCTTGCTTCTTTGCGACGACTATTGTAAAAAATGCAAGGATGTTGCGTCGTTGGAGCGAGAGGAATCATCGGTACCGTTTTGGGTAGAGAGCTGCAATACTCTGAGCAGCACAATTCAACTCATTAATCACCTAACGGAATCCCCTCAGCAGGTGGCATTGTTGTGGTCCATTGAGATGAAGTTTGTCGATTGCCTTTACTACATCTTTCAAATGATGATGGATAGGAGCACCACTCTGGAACAAAACGATGAGGCTTACAAGAAAGTACTTCGACTGGTCTCGGCTTACAACATTCGTTTTGGGATGCTCGCGCTGTGTATGTTCCAGATGAAGAAGTTTGCCGAGGATCTTGACAAGAAGGCCAATGGTAAGCGCGATAAGAATGGGAACATGGCCTTGACTCGCAAAGAAACTCAGCATTTTGAGAAGCTGAAGAAGAAGATTGTGCACGAGATGAAGTTGGCTAACGATTCGGGTGGTCCTGAGAGACATTATTTTTCGCATCAACTGAGCTATCAGGTCGAGTTTATTAATTTTGAGATTTATGGGAAGGGACACAAGCTTGAAAGTAAATGACATTCTATTCCGGAAGTGTCTCAAAGATGAAAAAGCTCACTTTTTGAGGTGTGCGTCTGTTTTTGGAATCGAATTTCACCTACCAGCAAGCGTTGGGTCGGAATTGTTATTTTGTCAAATTTTCTCGATGACGTTATATACGCGGTGTAAAAGTTAGAAACATTGCCTGACTACATCGCAACTGATACATCGTATCTCAATGGGAGAACCAGATTTAAGATTACATCATAGCAGCATTACATGCTTAAACTCTGAGAATCATAGCCCGACTTCTCAAATGCAGTAACGAGCATGTCCAGCGATTCAAAGTCTCTGACTTCCGATGCGGCCCTGATGGCATACTCCATAGCAATTTTATGCGGGCACCTTTCTTCGTTTGCAATCAAAGTCTTGACGAATTGGATACACTGTTTGTCCCCTTTCAGCGCACGTAGACTACGAACCACTTCTGCAGTAAATGCGGGCCTCTTTATCAATCCGGAAAGTTGGGCTTCCGCACATGCCTCAAATATAATGTTGATAGCAGAGCGGCGTTGGCTCTCTGTTACATTAGCAAGGTTCTTCGATCCATCGCTTGACGCATATATCTCGCCTTGTTTAACTATGCAAAATAACGGCGCGTTTTTTGTCAGGACACCCTAGATGACAAGGCATGAAGCGAGTGAAGTAATAATTTAGAAACGCAGCTTCGCGAGGACTAAAAAAGACATACAGAAGAGCAAGGTTAAATCAGAGATGCGAGACCTTACCTGACTTTTGCATCGTCGCATTTCGTTGATAGCAAAAAGAAGTTCTTCCTTCTGGCTGGTCGCTGGGGTATCCCAATTCATAAGCAACTGCATAGGATCAATCAGTATGAGAGATACGTAAATCCCTTACAAAGATATCACAACAAAGACTTACTCTTGCGTAGTGAAATCCTGCATATCTCTTGATGTACCAATACTGCGAAGAAATCCATTCCTCTGTTTTCATACCAATGGTGTTGCTAATATCGTCCGCAATCTTACGCAAAACAGTAATTTTCCCATCTAACAACTCTGCTTCGCAGACAGCCTGCATTGCGATGAAACCAATTTCTTCGCTGACGCAGCCTCGCCTTCGTGCCTTGTTGTATACTTCGCCAATTTCGGGCCATGCTCCCTTCCTGGCGTAACTTCTTGCCACTGCCAAGAAGGTCGAGGGCATTAAAAAGTCGCTGTTCGTATCTTCGAATAAGGACATGAACTTTTCGGGATTGTTTTCAAGCAGGACTTCTAGCGCAGCGTTAAAACTTTGGATCGTGTCCTGACTCGGAGCTTGATAATTCTCTTGCGACGTGACACTTTCAAAAACAGCAAAGGCTTTCTCTGGTTGTCCCATCATTGTATACGCTCTTATAACAGCGGAAAGAAGGGAGTCGCAAAGGCTTAATGTCTCAAAGTCAAACGTTTCCTGACTCAGAAATATTTTGCTTGCAGTGTCGGGTTCGGACCGAGTGTCGCCAAAGAAGGTCAAGACCGTCTCTCTAAACGAAGCAGCGGAACGCTTGGGGGCCAAACTATTATTTGCGTACGCAAAGAGGTGTATTGCACTAGCTGGTTGATTGGCATCGATGCAAAAGTTCATAGCGGTGGCTATTCCTCTGCTAATAAGTCCTCTGTCCTCGTCAGACAATGGCGTCTTTGTACGCCGGATATCATTCAATGCAATCAACACTCGGTTTGTTGTAGTGAAAGCTTTAATCCACGATTCTGCCACGGGCGAGTAGTTTTGTACACTATTGGAAGAAATGTCGGCACCTTCTATCTCATTCGATATTGTATTTACAAGACGTCTCAGACCAACGCGATGCAACGACTGTAAATAGGCATCTAGCACAGGTTTGCTACCCAATAATTTTTGGGACATGATGGTCTTCGTAGTTGAGTCATCATCCGGCCAAGATAATTCAAAATTGTATCTCGTATCAACACATGAATTCGCGATGGAACACACGAGCATGGCAAGCCCGAAGTGCCCCTCCCTATTACAAATCCGCATCGTAGAAGCCAGCAGTTTCGACAGAATATCCTGTAAATGAGCTTTCGTTGGAGCGTCGGCCTCCTCCATATCCGCGCCATTCAGACCTAGCATGCCATTCACTAAACGCCACTTGTTCTCGCTTTTGCGGAAATGCGAATCACAAAACGCCTCCAGCAACTTGATGGAAGATTGCCAGTCCCCATCGTGTTCAATGCTATGCATCAAACCGATCAATGCATCACCACTGAATGGGATGTCATTGTCCACCATGTCACAAAACTTTTGTATGGCTGCACCGCTGTATCCACCTCCGGAAACACCGCCCATGGCACGTAGGAGTAAATCGTCAAAGAGTGGTTTGGCGGCGGAAAATGTCCCTCCGGCCCATTGCCATTCGCTGGCCGTATTCTGATTTTCGGACTTTAGGAAATAATTGTACACATCTACGGCTTCGGCGCTCCTTGAACTTTCGATGCATGTCAGCATTGCGGCAGCGACGAGGGACTGGAAACGTAGGGTGCATTTTCGACAATTAGTCAGGAAATCAATGTCTGTAGTGGCGAAACGTTAATAGGGTATATGTTACTCACCGGTCCAAACTTGGATAAATTGTTTTGATCCGTAGCAAAGTCTAAGCAGTCACTCCAAAGACCCGCTCGTCCCAGCGCACACCCCGCAGCCAAAACATCTATGAGCGTTTTGAACAAGGAACGCAAATATTAAATGTTAGAGAGAGAGCGAGGACATGAATCCGACATTGGTTTGTGTTCTAACTTACAGCTTTCCTGTCCCGAAGGTGCAATCATACTCATTTTCATCGCAGTATCAAACACCTTTTTACTCGGAGACACCCCCCACTCCACATCATCGCTACTACTAGCACCACCACCACCACTATCGCCATCATCGTCATCATCACGATCAACCGCATATGACTTTCGCAACTTGAACCACGCATCCACCGCCACAGCATACAAACCCACCTCAAGAGGACGATCCCATCCCAACGTGGGGTCGACGGGAACAAATCCCCCGGTGGTAACAGTTTGTCCATCATCGTGAGACGAATGAGCATCCTCGCCGTGGATTATTTGACGAAGGAAAATATTGGCCGCTTCTTCCCACCTTGATTCATGACATGCACATCGTATGGCATACGAGTAATGATGCGGATGGAAGTCTAGATTGAGACTCCGTAGTATGTCGAATGCCTCCAGGCATGCGTTGTAGGGAGAAATTGTGGTGGGCGATGAGTCGTCGTCGAGAGACTGCGTGGGATTCGTCGTTGTCGGCGTCGGAGGAGGACACTCACTCAAAATCAACATGGCTCGACGAATAAAGTCCGACATGGCATACGCCTCTCTCGCACCGAGAGCACGAATAACACCACGATCAATCGAGTTACGTATCCTCGATACGATGCCTGCCACATTGGCACAAAGTTCGGTTCGTTCCCTCCATTGTTGGTCGTTCAGACTCGTCCATGGATACTTGGCGTGGTGACTACTACTACTACTACTACTGTGGTGGTGGTGATTGTGGCGTCCTCCACGTTTATTGAATCGTTGTTCGTGCAACCATTCCCGAGGTGGGGGTGGCAAGGTCCTGTGTTGGTTGTAGAATTGATTCATTGCGTCGGTGCATTGGGAGAGGGATGGTGCCGCCGATTCATTGTGCCACCATTTATCGGGTTTGGAATTGGAGATTGCCGATCTCTCTTGTTGTTCGGGGACGACAGTATAATTAGAGCTTCCACTGGTGTTCGAAGCCATTTCTTCAAGGGAAGAATGATGAGTGGTTTCTCCACTTGTCTCTTTGGAAATCGGTACTGTTGGTAAAGTGTTTTCCATCCTCTCTTCACTCGACACCACTTGACCACCTTCCAATTCTTCCTCCGTCATCTCCCGTACGACCAACGACAACCCTCCCACAAACACATTGTACCGTTTGTCCCGTTGCTCCACGTGTTTCGCATCGCAAGACGAGGAACGAACCACAATCTCGGCAGGATGGACTTTTGCATTGTCCACCACTGTAGTGTCATGTGTGTTCCTCGTCCGACTGCGATGTAAATTGTCCCATGCGCATCGTGCCCCTTCCAAGGTGGTAAATTCCATGGTGATGATCCCCAATGGAACATTTTTATTCCAATAGGCAATACAGGAAGAGGAATGGTTGTCGTATCCCTCTTGTGCGGCGTATTGTTGCGGCGATGACGATGTCGATGATGACGACGGTGGTGGACGAGAACACAAGAAAGAACGCACACGAGATTCCACCCATTGAGTATTTTCCTCCACCGGCCAACCCTCCACAATCATGATTTTTTCATACGATCGTTGTAGGCTTTCTCCGTGGTGATAGGGGACGGTGCGTCCGAGGACGAGTTGGCCTCGTTCGTCGTGGAGTGATTCCAATTGGACTCTTTCCTCTCCTTCTTTTCCTCCTCCTTCTCGTTCTCGTCGTCCTCGTCGGGCATTGACCCACTCCATGGCCAGCAAGACAACCTCGGCATCGTGCGTATACCGCCGAATCGACCGGAACGATAAGACGACCGACAGGGGTAGATATTGATGATGATGTTGCGAAAGGATGGAACGTGCGTAGGAATCGTGACGGAGGTTCACGTCGGAGAAGAAGAAGGCGAGACGATTGGCGAGTGCTTCGAGGGTGGACGAGGACGGATGTGATGGAGGTGGTTGTCGTTGGCGTTGGTTTGTGGTCGTGGGTGGGATGGGAGGAGGATTGTGGAATGATCTTTGTTTGTGCGGGATGACGACGGTGGACTTGGGACGAAACGATGGTGATTGAAAATGATGAAACGAGGATGATGTTCTCGAAGGACGAAATCGAATGCGACGCCCTGACGATGTTGCTGTTGCTGTCGGCGCCGACTGCGATGGCGGCAGCCAACGAAGAGACGATGGACGCATCTCGTGATGTCACGTACACTAAAATGAATGTCGGCTGCAGCTAGCTGTTCGCGTTGCAACGATGGGCAATTGGCACCGATTCTTTGGAGTGGGATGTACGGCAGCGTTGGCAGCTGGCTAACTAGTCGTTGCTAAATGTGTGCTGTGCGACGACCTCGCTCGGATCTGCTCGCATCATGGTCGTCGTCGGTGATTTCGGGGAAATAAGCCGTGAGGAGTATGGCCGTACCGTCGGTCGACGCCGATGTGAGGATTACCTGTCAGTGTTGGGGTTTCTCCATGAATTACCTTAAATTGAGGAGTTAGTTTTAGAGGTATACACATGGTATACCCCCCCTGACTCATCTTGGCTATGGTACAATACTAAAGCAGAACATCTGCGATCTGATCGACAAGGTCTCAACGATACAATACATAGCACAACAATTACTCCACAGAAGAAAAAATATATAATTGCATCATTCACCCGTCATCATGAACGTGTCATTATCCCTCCTCCTCCTCCTTCTCGCGGTGCTACATCACCAAACCGTCGACTCCTTCACCACCGCCACAAACAGCGTTGGACGTGGTGTCAAGAGAACCACCACTGCTCGATGGAACACATTGCCCACGGTACAAGAGGTGAGTGACGACAACCTGTACTATTCTATTTTAGAAACAAGTCGGTATCATTCGAGGCAGTTCAATTTACAACGGGTGTCGTCATCCCACCTATTCTATTCCATTCCACACACACATGCCAACAATATGATATGAAATGACACAAACACAGGTGTCCCAAGACGACTTTATGAAACAATTGGGACACACCGCACGAATCTTACCCCTCCTCCATCCCACCAATGGTACCGTCGTATCCCAAGAAGAATTGAACGCGCTTCGACGTGTGTTGGAGGAACAATTCAAACATTCGGAGGGTATTCGTGGTTTCTTTGCCGTTTACTTGACATCGTCGGAATCGCTGTTGGTGGAGGAGAATGATGATGACGACAATGTTCCGAGGGTGTTGAGAGAGGCGATCGTTGCGGCCGATCCGAAGATTATGGTTCCTTTGGCATGTACGTTGATGGTATCGCGAATTTTTTTTGTATATCCCTTGTGAATAGGATTCCTTCACTCCCCTCTCACAGGATTCTTTCTCCGTATACGTTATCTCGTGACAGGTATGAACGTCGTCATGCCCACCGCCATGACAAGTCTGCATACCCATCCGGATCTCAAGGAATGCGCTGCGAAAACTGCCAACAATGGAAAAAAGATTTTGAGATTGCTCCGGGGGAATCGTTTGATGATGGACAATTGTAGAGCGATTGCGAGGGTTTGTGATGGAACCGCTGGTGTTGAAGAGGAGGAATTGATCAAGGTGCGTCATAGGTTGAATGGTATACAATCATTATGAGTAGGTCACATGGTTCTTCACATTCGTAACTCAACCATTTCTCGAACTTATTCGTTGTGGAATGCATAAGTATTGGGATTCCTTCTTTTGTAACTATAAATATGGACCGATGGAAAAGGAAGCCATTGCGTTGGCAATGGCAGAGTTCTGTTGATAAAGCTGGGCATTGTGAATGCCCAATTGTTTCCTACCTCTTGGGTTTGATAAGGAGGATTGGAAGTGATGGAGACAACTTGTGAATGAATCTATCATCGGAAATTGTTTAAAATCTGCCAAGATTTGTAATGCTTTTTCCTCGGTGCTTCTACTGATTAGTTGTTGTATGTGAACTTGAAGTGCCACAGACGCTATGGAAAACAAACAGTGGTGTACTTCATATTCAACATTGGTCAGCTGCGTCGCCCTGATTATAATTTTGTGAACAATGACAGGCTTGTATATGCTTACGCCATGGACGACTGTAGATACTTTATTATTACTTGGCGATGGCAGAGTTCTGTTGACAAGGAGACTACTTGTTAATAAATATATCATCGGAAATTGTTGAAAATCTGCCAAGCTTTGTTATGTTTCTTTGTCGATGCTTCTACTGAAAAGTTGTTGTATGTGAACTTGAAGTGCCATACACGCTCGGAAACAGCGTGTGGTGGACTTCATTTCACTGGTCAGCTGCGTCGCCCTGATTATATTCGAGTGAACGTCGGTAGGCTTGTAAATGCTTACGCCATGGACGACTGTTGATACTTAATTATTACTCGACAGTGAAAACTGTGGATAACGAATTGCTGACCGAGATAAGCAGTACACAGTTCGTCAAATTAATGTATTATCAAACGTTATTCATAAATTGCGTCTAGACAAACAGCTAATGGTTACTATTATGCGATGTGTCGAAGTTGTCCTTCATCCCAGATGCACTATCGTAGAATGAATATGACCTAACACGACATGGCAATAACTAACACATAATTGAAGTTGCATGCAATGTGGCGGCCCCAAGAACTTATACGCCAAGGTAACAGGCGCCACACCGCAGAACCTTGATATGAAGATAATTAGGCGTAACACCCCTCACTAGGACACGGCCGACCACATGCTGTGTCATCCTTGAAGGCCTCTGATCTCCAATTCCCGTTTCTGACATTGCAGTTCCCTGCTCTGGTGTATCTACACACTTGAATTCGACAAGTGTCACCATTACTCATTTTCTTAACGGACTCGCCACAGCCCAAGTAAGATGTCGCACGCCAAATGGCTTGCGTCAAGTGAGCGTTCTTGGGGTAGCTCCACTTGGCTTCTCGTTCGACCCAACGAGTTACAATATTGTTGACGGGATAGAGTTTTCCCCATTGACCAGTACCCTTGTTTTTGGCCAGGTTCTCTCCGTCCTCAACACCTTTGGCATGGACAATACCAGCACTCGCACAAGATCCTAGCAGTTTTCGGGCGTAGCCGGAAGCAGCACTAGCAAGAGTAGACGACCAGCGGAGAGCCTTGTAACTCTTACCAGCGTTTCGGTGCCATTTGCGACGACGGCTGTTGTGCGCCGCGAGATACTGTTTGTCACGGGCGCTCATTCCTCTTTGGTAATTGTGACCAACCTTGACGGTAAAACTCTTGGATCCGACAAAGTAACCTCCACTAGCAAGCTGGGTTCCACGAACTGAAATTTTGAACCAACCCTGGCCACCGCGGCAGCAGAGACCATCAGGATCCTTGAAGGTGACAGTGTAAGTTCCTGGAGGAACACACTTGGAGAGAGTCTTCGTCTGATAGGCTCCAACTTGCTTAACACTGGAAAGAACGGATTTACTTGAACCACTCTTCTTGACGTAAACAGATGTCTCCCTTCCATGCTTGTCCACCTTGAAGGAGACCTTGAGAGCCTGACAACCTCCAAACGACGAGGCCCTAGTCTGACTCAACCCTCCAAGATCATCAAATTCATCAAAGTCCTCATCATAGTCCCCCGTGTCCTCATAATCCGCATCCCAATCCCATCCCTCCGGCTCGCTCTCCTCATCCTCCGCACTGCGGTCATCTCCAGATCCCTCAATGGTAAAGAAATGCTCCCTGGTCTCCCAATCCTCATCTCCGGAAGGAGAAGCAAACATGGGCACCCCATCCAATTCCACGGCATAACTTCCCGCTCCCGTCCCACAACACATCCCGTCCTTGAACTTGTCATAGACCGTAAAGACGTAGCTACCGGGGGCCACGCAGAATCCACCGAGGTAGCGTGTGTTATCGGCATAGTTGGTGTTGTCGAGAGGTCCCTTCTGGACGAGGTCACCGTCGGTGGTTTTGAGAGTCCATCGGTTTTCGAAGCCGTAGTTATCGGTGGTCAGGTCGATTTTAAAGTACTTCTCTCCAGTGGCACATTCTTGGAGGACACGGTCTTGGGGCGTGACCGGTTGGAGCTACGGGCGTGATGGTAAAAGTTCGAGAGGTGTGAGGGATCATGCAGGCGCACAAAATATCAAGATGGAGCACGAGATGTGATCACTCGAATGTCATCTTACCAATGGCGCGTCGACATCCCTCAACGACTCCTTCTTGGCCTTATTCACCGGAGCCGTCACCCTCCTCAACTTCCTGGCGACGGGAGCATATCGTACTATGGGTACATCCACGCTCTCTTCTCCCTCAGCCTCACTCGCCGCGGTGCCTTCTTCCTCGCCATCAAACACCATGGGCACATACGGCCTCTCGTCCTGCTCTTCCCCATGAGGCACATCATGATAATACAAATCGGGAACATGCCCCCCATGAATTTCCGCTAGAATTCTACGACGATCGAACTGTGGCTCGGGGACCGATTCAAAAACGAGGCCCTCGGAGACGGAGTCAAAATTGGTCGGTTCTCCTCTCAGTTGCTCGGAGACGACGAGGAGGGGGGCCGAGAGCAGTATTAAGGATTTGATCATGGTCATAATTATTCGTTCGTTTGTATTGTCTGTCTGCGTTGTCGTATTCACAAAATAGGTTTGATCGGAATGGAGATGGTTGTTTGGAGTTGATATCAAATAATGTTGTGACGAGGGCAGACCTTGCGTTGAGGTGGTTTTATTGTGTGTATTATTATTTCGTTTGATCCTGGTCTGGTCACTACAAGATTTCGGCCAGCATTGAATTTTTATGTGTCTGGAAACTTGTCAAAGGTTTTTAGCATTGTTTTAAAGTGAGGGAATTTAAATGAGAAATCTTCTCACTGCGACATTTTACGTGTGTTTTTTCAATGGGGGAACTTTACGGGAAAATCTAGGTGCCAATGCGTATCCAGTACTATTCCTACGTGAATCATGTCCACGACGGACAGACGACCTTGATCCCCGAATCAACCGGTGAGAAAAAAATAAATGGCAAGAACATGCGAGAATTCCTGTGTCATGATGAACCATTGACATTAACTGAGTCTTTCGCACGAGGGCAATACACTTATCACAGAAGGAAGCGATCGTGCAGAGATTCAAAGGCTTAAGCAAATGAGCCTAGAGGTCTGTTTATTTCGCTGAACCTAAATAATTTGAAATGATCATAATTCACGTGGTCTGAGTAAGCATCGGAGGACCAATTCTGATTTTTTGTTGGCACTAGATTGGCATGGATTAGTCGGAATGGCGGCGGGCAGTGAATGTCTCTGAAAGACTCCTTTACAATTAGTGAGTCAACGGAATTCGGGCCGTTCGTGATGTTATCTTTGTTTGTGAAAAATGTATTTTTGAATGAAAAATGTATTTTTGAAAGTCATGTCACATTGAAGATTGCATCCAATGTAGACGTACCATAGACGTATTTATTCTTGAGCATTGACAGCCATCACTCGTGTTAACAATAGAATCATCAATCAATCATGACACAAGAGTCGAGGTGGAATATTATCTGTAGTGCGAGCAATAGCATGCCAATGAAGGCGTAATCCAATGCAGAGAATAAAAGCCCCTCTGAGGTTGGGCTACATCCTTTGCTCACTCCTCGCATCAATATCAAATGGGTTCATAAATCCTTCTGGCATCCCGACAAGAGGGATCACACCAACGTCATGCTTACAGCCAACATCATGTCTACAGCGGACGCCATCGTGTCCGCTCCTCAGCCCATCACGTCATTCACCCTCCCCGCTACTAATAAGAATGGCAACCTACACGCCCCCCGAAGACGCCGAAAAGACCAAACCCTCCTCCCCCAAACTCCCCCAACCAAAAATAGGCGACATCGTCCGCTACTACGACATGGACGGAGGACGCGCCGACGGCCAAACTCTCGTCGGTAAAATATCCCTCATTCAACGCATACAACAGCCCTCCTCCTCCACCACCAACACCTCGCCCTCCGACGGAACCAACCGCTGGCTCCTCGAACTAACCCCCCTCCAAGACGTGGGCGACGGCTACTACGCCGAATATCCCCGTCGCAAACGACGTCAAGCGACCTTACGCAAATTAGAAGAGGTGGCTCCCCTCGCGGCATCCTTCGTCCGATCGGAGGATGCCTTCAAAATACCCATGGAGAGGGGGACGAACGTTCCCATGCCCTATGCTTCGGGGTACGATGTGGTGAATTACGAAGGACCCACGGCCATTCCCGTCAATGGGGAGATCGTGCAACGAGACGGAGAGAATTATAATGAGATCAAGGCGTCGTTGTTGAGGAATGCGGCGTTGGCGGGACTCGTTGGGACGGTTGTGGCCGATTTGTCGCGGGGGACGCAAGATGCCGTCATTTATGCGGCGGGTGCCGCGGCGGGGGTGGCATACCTTTTCTTTTTGGGGATAAAGACCGATACGTTGGGAAGTCCCAATGCCAAACTGGGTTCGAATGTGAGTAATCTTCGATTCGTTTTGCCGGTGTTGGTGTTGGCGGGTGTGGCGCTCAACAATGTCCTGCGTGGGGACGAGAATCCGGTGGTGACGAATGGGGGAATGTTTAGTACCGTCACTCCCGAACAATTTGGTGCGGCCATGATTGGATTTTTGACGTATCGTGTTCCCCTTTTTGTGAGTCAATTGGCTCCGGTCATTTCGGAGAGTGCCACCGATATGGTTCCCGGGAGTGCGGGGATGGCGATTCGTATGGCGGCCGAGGCAAGGAAGAGGGGTGTGGATGTTTCTGAGTTGAATGATAAAGTGAGGGGAAGTGATGATTCTTTGGTTACGGTTTTGCTTGTGAGTGGACCGGAAGGAACGGGCAAGACTACCTTGGTAAATAGATTGTTGGAGGAGGACGATCGGTTTGTAAGGCCGATACTTGAGGATAGGATCGCGGATGGGATGAAATTTGAGAGGTATGAGCAGAGAGATGAGTTCTTGAGCATGGATGAAACGGGAAGGTATGGTTTGTTGAAAGAGGGGGTATTGAAGGCGGCAGAAAAGGCGGCGGCGGCGGCGGAGAATTCCCAATCTCAAAAGGTTGTTGTCGTTGATGCAGATGTGCCACTAGCAAAGAAACTTGTCAACTTGGCTGGGGCACGTCTAGTGGGTGTATGGGTAGGATTGGACTCGCTCGAAAAGTTTGAAGAACGGCTCATGGCCAAATTAAAATCCGGCGCTGTTCCTCTACCCGAGGGTGAAACGGAGGAGTCCTTGCTGCGAGCAAAAATTGGACAAGTTGTCAAGGATATTGAGTTTGGTGTTGTTAGTGGAATTTTTGAGTTTACTATACTGAATGATGATATTGAGGAGAGTATGAGGGAGCTGAAGGATGCTGCGTCGTATTGTTTCAAGTAAACTTGTGCATGCGTCGAATTGCTTCCAGGAAACTTCTGCATGATGCTTGTATGTCTTTGCACGTGCCTGGCATCCAATTTATTACATGAAGCTTGGCAGTATAATCAAGAGCACCACAGCAATTAATTTTGTACTTGATAGTACTTGATCTCTCATGATCTTAGCTTTGAAAAGGTTTTACATTAGAGTTGGACTTCATGACACCACGGCACCAAACAGAGGAGAGGGATTACAGCTACTTCGAGGAGCAGCTCATACGATAAAGCCTAAAACACCAATTGAAAACATAGCGTAAATGATCAGTGATGGTCCCAGTTCGATACCAAAACTCGTCGTGGTTTTCCTATGTTTTCAAGAGCTAGTCTCTCCAGACGTGCATCTTCGTGTGACACCTCGCGATCTTCTAATAACATTTGGCTTTTGTCTGCTTCTCATTGGCTCAAAATAGCATAATTCTGAGACATAAAGGTGACCTTTACATAACATTTTTCTCATGAGACGTGCTCCTCCATCTCACAACGCTTAAACTCATACCAAACGATACCATAGGTACACAAAAAAGCCACAATCCACCGCCTCCCGACTTAGAAATCTCAATCCTCAACAAAGAATATCTTTTCGTCCGTCTCTCTCTTAATGGACGATTCCATGGTAGTGAAAGGAACCCCTGTGGTATCGGCCTCTGCCGTACCATCACCACCCCCAGGAATGTTAGCAAAAACCACCACGACGAAATACCCCGACGGCCGAGAGGTGACATCCACCGAATTCGTCCCTGCCGAGAGTGTCACTGCTTCTGCTACTTCCGCCGCCGCTGCTCCCCAAACAGTGCGGGCGCCTCCCGTTGGTATTCGGCGAGACTTGGGATATGATCCCGTCTCGATCACCTGTCAGTATTGCAATCAGCCTACGCCGACACGGACGGTCAAGGATATAGGTGCATGTACTTGGATTTCGTGCATCATCTTGTTTTTCTTCTTCCTTCCACTCTTTTGGCTACCGTTTGTGTGTTCAGACGTGAGTGAATTGTATACGGAGTTGCTTCCTCTATTGATTCCAATCAATTTTGAACCTGTGGTTATCTAACTTTCAGAGATCGTTTCACCTCATTCTTCGACTCATTCAGTGCAAAGAAACTACACACTACTGCCCGAAGTGTGGAAGCGAAGTTGGCAGATCGGGTGCCAAATGTTGCAATCAGAGGTAGATTGATAGACTCTTAAGTTGCCTGGATTATCATTGTGATCTGGATTTTTTTCTTCTTGTAAAGCGTCTTCAAACTTGTTATCTTAGTTGTCAGTCCATTCATCATTAATGTAAAAATCCTGTATGCCACGGATTTGAATTATGCAATCAAGCGAGACTTCAGCTATTTGCAAGTTTTTTCAAGTCTCTTTCGTGTGATGCAATAAAAGAGGTTCTTAGTATTTACACAATGTATCCATTATAGGCAGCCCCAGAGGGGTCACCCAGACTTCACTCACATTGGTCATGTCACAGCTATGATTTCATTGAATCCACATGACTTGACCTTGAAGTCATCGGATACGTCCTCTCTCATTTTTCACCGGTCTTCCTGTAACCACTCTCTTTTGACTTATCGTTTCAACATTTGAGACAAAGTCTTAGAAATGTCTCTTCCAACTTCATTCATATTGGTGGTGGCACTGCTATGGCAGCATTTCTTGGGCAGCATTGAGACTTGAGTAAATCCTGTTGGTGCAGTCCCTGCTTTTGTGTGTATTTTGACAGGGTCTGGGGAGTCAACTTGCCATTTGATCAGTCTGATAAAGCAATAGGCAATGCACCTTTGGGGTGAGCTACAGCAGGAACAAAGCCAACAAGATGATGATCAGATGACGACAATCTGATATCTTGACCAAAAGCTATGACAGAATGGCTGCCATTATGTGCCACATTAGTTCATACTAACAGCTTCACATGAGCTAGTGCTCTGCAGGCGAGGTAGAAGGAAATGAGAAAAGAGTGCATAAAATGTGAAGGTATCAGGCCGGGAAAGTTGGAGTCCTTTCTTGTCAAATAACAAGACTTAAAGGAATAATTTTGTGCTCATAGACCTAATTATGCACCGGAGAAGAATCTTTGCTCCATCAAAATAAATCTACAAAAAACATGGAAATCTTGTGGGAGAAGCACCAAAATGAGTACAATTCTTTACATGTACCAAAATGAAGACATACCAATGGTAAAATCTGAGAGCAATTTCAGATACAGGTACCAATGTTGAGAATATACTAATACCTTCAAACTGTACTAATATATCTGTTTGTACATTTCCAATTTCAATAGCTTTAAGTGAACTTGTACAATTGGTGCATTTTCTAAGAGAAGTTCTTAAATGCAGCAACACTGAAAAATGTACCAAAAAGCAAAAATGTACTGCCTCCTATTGGATTAGTGCATTTTGAAAAATTCTGCCACATTTGCGACAAATCTGAGAAATGATGACAATGACTGACTGTAACAGTTTAAATGAAATGGATACAAAGCAGTGGCACTCGTGAAGGCAGTCAAAGCAAGATTAATCTAGTTTGTATTCTGTGCCACAAAAATGTATGTGAGGTATAAATAATACTTAGCTCTATCATTTCCCTGAGTCCAAATTGAGCAGTATTCTGCATTATGTGGTTTTCCTTCATGACAGTTGATACCACAGTACGGGACTTATAAATTGATTATGCTTCTTCGTATCTGAAATAATTTTTGCTAGTAGAGTTCATGCTATCACTCAATCAAAATAAACAATAGAATGAAATTGGATGAGTAATCATCATTAATTATATTTTTGGTTGATTGTGTTTTCATGTTGTCTTAATTGCTTTCTTGTTTTTCTCAGGTGTTTGATGAAATTAATCTTGTGAACAATATTTGTAATCAAGGGGAGAATATTACAGATTTTTATTCACTCATCAATTTATGTTGATCAAAAATGAATACTAATAGGTGTTTATTGACAATTGGTGTGATCATCAATGTATGGGTTCAGGCTTAGCTGTCAACCAAGTTTGTGATGAAATAGGGTTAGGGTGGAGCATGAAAGAAAGCATATGGAATTGCAAGGGATGGATTGACCTACCACCATCAAAAACAAAAAGATACAACATACTCATCTTTGAGTATCCCAAGTGTCCTCCCAACTAGGCAATGAGTGTCAAAGAACCAAAAATGCCAATCAAACAGGAGTGCATTAAGACAGTTCTTCAATAATGCAACACTGCCGTCCACTGTCCACTCATGTTCAGGTTGGTACCTTTTGTGCACCATTAGCAAACAACTTACCACCTGTTGTCATCATCCTTGGACCTGATTTAGAGTACCCTAAATGGCATATTATATTTGTTACCGCCCTCACTCTATGACACGTGATTGTGACAGCAACTGGACATGCAGTGCTTTTTGTTTGTTTATTTCAGTCATAATAGGCCCACTCCGACCATGCCACTGTGCAATGAAATCTTGCAAAATGAAAAAGACAGCACATTTTGAGTGATCAAGAAGGTTATCTTTTCATTATTTTTGCTCTAAAAAATCTTTATCTCCCTATCTTATTTTTAATGCTGATAATTTCAAAGACTAACTTGTGGAGATGGTTTCAGTCCATTGTTCTGTTGTAAAAACTGTCACTGTCAATGCAAACAAAACTTTGATGCATAAATTTTGGACTCAGCATTGTGCAGACATGTTTCATGCATAGTTCAATGACAATACATGCTGTGATCAAAACGTAAAAGTAAGCAGTCTGTCTGCATTTTGACTAGTGATAACTGACACCCTAAAATGGTGATCATGGTACTACTTTTACATTACCTCACAATGTGAATTGGTGACCAGTGTTTTGTGTCAAAGACAAGACATGGTACTAGCATACTGTTAATTACATAATCAACAACCAACATTTAAAATGCGGAAGAAAATAATTTATTAGATATACAACCAGAATCTTCATTCTCTAGAGAGATATATTGTTTTTGTAGTATTGGTTAGATTGCACTCAGTATTCATGACTGCATGTAACATATATTATTTCATTCATTATTGTATACGAAAAAGGTAAGAAGTCTGGAGGGGCATTCTGAAGTAACATTGTCATGTTAAAAGATGATTGGGGGGAGAGTCCTATTAACATGTAATATTTACTAAGGGAGCTTATAAAGATTTAAATTTGAGTGTATCAGGTTTGACATCGGTTTTCAAGCTCTTCCTTTGGCCATTTTTGAATGTTCTAATTTAAAGTCTAACATCTATTGACAACCAAATCTAATGGTTCATGTTGTGTATTAGTTTAGATCAGCTGACTTTCTGTGGGATCATTTGGGCAAAAGTAAGATTTTGCACCAGATTTCATATCAAGTGATCACAGTGTTGAGTTCACACACAGTGCCCAAATTGGGAAGAGATCTTTTGCCACATGTTCAGCCTTAATGGAAGAGTGCAATATGAGATGATGGACATATCATCTAATAACTCATTTGAATACTTTGATGAGGTACCTGATTTGTCTACATGCACAGCAAGAGTTTTTGACATTATTGCGCCCATACATACTCAAATATCAGAACTTCTGAAACAAGCAACCTGTGTAGAATTTCCAGACCCGAGGACCAAAATCTTGTCCTCAGGTAACCACTGATACAGATCAAAGCAAGCTTGCAGTGTTGTGTGAGGCTGGATGTGTAATGTGAACTGGACACTGAAAGACAACAAGTGTCGCATCAATCATCAAAAATAACGTGTGGAAGGAGCTGGATGCTGTGTCATCATTGTTTTTTTGAAGAGGATCATCTTTTGCTGACAGACCAATAGAATGAGAAGATTTAGAACAGAGATCCAAGACATCCGCCATATGTTTGATTAAACTTGTTTGCGATGGCCAACAGAGTCAATGTTGATACCCAAGAAACCTTCAGGAGATTCATCACGACTGAGCATAATTTCAGTATTGCAAAGCTGGAAAATCAAAGTATCATTCTCAGCATCATCCAAGAGAGTACAATGCCATCATCATATTCCAGCAAAACAATCTTTGAACCTACAAACAAGCAGTGATTTGGAGACGGCTGCTTCATACCACCACACTCTAAGCACTAGGTGATGTGATGGCAGAAGTAACAATGAGCCTGTCAAAGAACATATGCCATACTGACGAGGGATAATAAAAAATCTGTCCATACTAGAATTCAGCTTGCTGACAAAAAGGAATTGTTCCCCAGCGTAACTTTTTTGTGAAAAAGTGGCTGTAGCATCAACTTTATAGGCAGGGAAACCAAAGTGTGAGCAGTGCTTTAGTGAACCACTTCAGAGACCAAGCCTCTAAAACAAAGTGGCTTTAGTCTGATGAAACTTTTCATGACGCCATATTGGAAAAATACTTCAGCCAAAATGTCTAGGTGCTGGGATCACCTTCATCTGAAGTTCATGCTTGACCAACTTCCCAGTCTCAACTAGTTTCCAACATTAACAGCTGCACTTCAATGGCTTCCCACCACAAGTATTCACCCCAACTGGACATAGCATGGGATCATACTTGTTATAATTTCGTTGAGGATATGTGGCTGGCTGTCAGTGACTATGATGCATAAAGGACAGTTTGAGAGATACAGCTCATCAACTACACACAGTTGCACATGAACATGCAGTCCTGTAGAAAATTGTGCAATTGTGTTAACCGATTCATAAATGTGCAAATAATCCAACATTCTGCAAACAAACCAACACAACACATAAATCCACAAACCCCCCAAAATTCATGAATGCTTCAGAAGCTATCTGTGTCTTCGTATAAAAATTGTACAAAATCTAATATTCTGTAAATCTGCAGACAACCTGCAATTGCACAATCAATGTGCAAATTATCTAAATATCCAATCCTTTACATTACCTCTCATATTCATTGTAGTCTTTCCCTCCACGCGTGCTTCATCAAATTTGTCATCACTTGCATCATAAATCTCTATTTATACTACTTTCCTCCTAGTGTTGCAACAAAATCTAGATCCTAACCCATATCTATTCATTTAAGTCCTGTAGATCTGGTGAGCAGTTCTGACACTATACATAGTCTTTTGACTTTCCTTCATCTTCTCAATGTTATATCGGTCACAAATTTAGGATAAATAAACCATCACAAGTGCTGTGAAGCATGACATTCCCTGAATGGATCCACTATAAATATCTTCTTCTTTCAAGAAACAACAAGGGAATGAGCAGTTTCGTACCTCAGGTGGAATACTGAGGTTCTTTGAGTTCTTTCTGTTGCAAATGTTGCAGTTTATGATGAACTAGGTTGCAAATTCCGGCAGAATTACTGCGGAATTACGTATTACTCCAGAAAATTTGCTAATTTTGACAGTAACGTGATTACTGTGATCACGAGATTACTGAGAAAGACTTGCTTAAGTACTTTGCTCAATACTTAAGGACTGTGCCTCTGTGACATAACAAAATAAGACTCATTTTGACGAAGTTTACAGTAAGATTTCCGGAGCCTGCAGTAATTATTGCAGTAACCCTGATTGGTTACTGGTTACTGTGTTTTTTGGGCAGTAACCAAAATCGAAATTTGCAACCTAGATGATGAAGTATTGACCAGGTGAGTTGTTGCAAAGAACAAAGAAGTCAACCCTAAACTACTTAGGCTTGTATTCATAATATATTGCCTCACAGGCTTTAATCTTGATCAAGAGGCCAGCCCATCTTGATCTAAACTTAATACCGGGAATAAATGTAACTAGAGAAGCAATATTCTAGTTGAGTGCATGTTGCAGTTGGTGATATGATGTGTCCACTATATGAATATGACCTTGGGGTGGAACAACATGTATTTGCTTGAATCTTTGTAGCATGACAACTGGTAGTGCCTAGACAGGAAAATGTGTTCATACTGCTGAGTATTCTCTCCAGAAATGTAATGAAATAGGGTCTGTGAGCAGGATCGATAGCCTTAAAGCCATCCGTCATCATTACTCATTTTCAAAAGAAACCCATGAAATCAAACCAAACCAAAATCAAAGCAGACCATCTCTTTGCATCAAAATAGAATAACATCAAAATAGAAGGGACACAGAAGCAAGCACAAAGTCATGTTGATTGCCTCATCAAGCATTGCACTATTTGAGGGTAAATGTATGGAGGTATCAAGCGTTTCATTTTTTTGATCACAATTGCCTTCCCAACAGTGGCTTTTGCACAGTGTTACATCAGAATTACCTGTCAAACAGTGGCTTTTATGTGGTGTTCAAAGTGGCATGATGCTGTTGGAAGGGTAGATCTATCTCAGTGCCTGGTGGAACAGAATTCATGACAATTTATGATTGTTGATGCATGTCTCTGGGGAAATCGTTTTGCAAGGAATCATTCTTAAACCACCAACAAGCTCCAGAACAGCCTTGAAGTATGCATTTTTGAAAAATTCCTATGACTATATCAAATCTGATATAGATGTAAGAAGCTGTTCAAAGAACCCCCGTCTACAGACCCAAGCTCATGGTCTATAGACTAATGACTAATGGAAAAATTAGATGTTCAAAAAGACTGATGACCAGCTTTTTACATCAGTCATTAATGTTAAAGAAATTAAAATAGACATTCTCATCATAACAAATGTAACAAATCTGATGATGGAGCTTAAATGATGGTTTCCTTGTATGCATCATTTTCATCTGTATTGAATGAATCATTTGTGATTATTGAGATTCTAGAGGTAGTTGAACAGGAATCAATAGACCCACGAGCGTAAGGGGCTTGTGAATAGTCTATAGACCCTCTACAACAGTCTATAGACCCCAAGCAATGGACTATAGATCCACTCATGACAGTCTACGGACCCCCCTAACAGTCTAAATACCCCTCCCCTCGTGACAGGTTATATACCCCAGGGGGTCTACAGTAGAGTCTATAGACTTCACGGGGGGTCTATAGACTGTGATGTGCAATCTATAGATAGGGGGACTAGAAATTGACATAGACATTAGGGCAAAACCCGATTTGGCATAGTGTTCAGATTGGGACAAATGTGTGTTTCTTGCAAGCATAGCTATTGTTATCTTTTGACATTTTGGGGATCAGTTCGCCAATGATTTTGGTACATATACTTTGATTTGGTTTATAGTCTTATTTTCTTTTTCCTTCTGCTCTGTCCGCTACCATATGTGTGTTTTATTGTAAGTGAATTGTATGTGGGGTTGTTTTCTCTATTGATTCGAATGAACAACTATTTAAAACAAAGTCCATTCCCTTTGTATTGGTATTTCGCTAACAATCGTCAATTTCTGTTTTTCTTATCTTTCAACTGATTCATGCACTAAGTGAAGTTGCAATTCGAGTGCTAGATGTTGCTATCAGAAATAGATGGATGGTTCCTTTTGTGACTTAATGATCACTGTGATCTGGATTTTTCTTGTAAAAGCTAGAATCGTCTTCAATCCATTCATCTTTATGTCAGAAATCAATCATGTTGTTCAGATTATAGAATTCTGAGTTCTATGTCACGTCGTGCCCTCTTAGCCTTCGCAACTTTACGATGCTTCAATGTCGCTCAGCCACAAGAACACAATTATTCCAATTGTCTCTCGGGACTTCATTCACACTGGTGGTCGTAGCACAGCTATGGCTCTGTTGAGTTCACAAAATGTCACGTTTGAGTAGAATTGGTTGGTTTGATCCATCCTTTTGTGCTTTTGGGCTCGGGGCATAGGAAGGCAAAGTGTTCGCAGATGCCTTTTTTGTTTTCAGCATTTGTTGTATGAGCATTTGAACTCGGAGTGTCATCCAGTTGTTTCGGCTTCTTATTTCAATGCCAGTCAGCCCCAAGGACAGAAGACACAAGTCTTGGAATAGTTTATTGCAACTTCAAACTTCATTCAAGTTGGTAATGGCACTGCTATGGTTTCGCTTACTTCGCGACATTCGAACTTGGAGTACAATCCGGTTGGTTGGGTCCCTGCTTTCTTTGTTCTGATTTTAGCGGCGTGTGGGAAGTGAAATTGTCATGTGATTGATTAATCTCCTCCTCGTCCGGTAACGAGTTTTTGTTTGCAAAAACTGAACTCAGCTTGAAATCTGATTGAGTCAACTCGTCACTCTTACATGGCTGATTCATATCCATGTTCTCTGACGACTTTTTGGTTTCAACACTTGAAATCAGAGTGCAATCTGGTGGATAGTTATCGTCACTCTCTTTTATTTTCTTGGAACCAGATGCCGCCTCACCATCAGCGCCATCGGATTTTTGCGTATTCTCCTCGCACCAAAAATCATCCAACCTCTTCTCGCCCTCTTTCCATCTCCCCCCTTCCTTTGTCACCCTCTTCTTCCTCAATTCATGATGCAATCGACACGCATACATCTTCACTCTGTTCCCCTTTTTATCCACCCCGTAGGGATTGTAATATCGCTTACAAGGCGGAAAAGGCAAGGTCCGTCCATCCCCGAATCGAATAGCGGCGTTCAAAATAGCACGTCCCTGCGCCGTCATGTCCGCGGCAGCGGATCGAATGTAATGACTTCCACCGTACATATCTCCGTTGTTGAGGGGATATCCGCAAATGTATCCATGAGGGACACCGTGGGAGGGGTCGGCCGAGGCTTGGATGAAATATCATTCTCCGGGGAGGATGCCGCAGTCATTTTGGAAGGGGGGTCGTCCTGGTTTGGGACGGTGTGGTCGATCATTTTCGGTGGCGGAGGAGGAAGATAGTGGGGGGACGAGGGCTTCGTTGGCGCTACGCTTTTTGGCTAGGCGGGTGGAGGACCGCTGTGACAAAGAAAAGGAATCCATCTTGGTGATGTTTTGCCCTTTTCATGAGTTTATAGCGAGTGAAGACAAGAAATGGACAGGGATATCGCCAAATTCTTGATTTGATATTGTACAAAGGAACATATAGAGTCGCCAAAATATATTGTGTCTTGAGAAAAGGCTAGAAAAGGATACAAAAAATAATAATGATGTTGGTAAAAATTAAATCGAGTAAACTCGCCAAATACTAGGATTCCTGAATGACTCAAAATACCTTTTTACTGCAAAATTATAATTGATTGATATTAATTATTATTGGCATTTTCAAATTAAATTTCGATTTCCTAAATTACTGACGCTACAGGTAACTTACGCTTCTAAAGGATGAGACGAGACAGCTCCTAGCCTCTCGTAAGCCTCTCGTAGCTACGATATTTCCATATTTTCGACACCCAAGATATCACCACGAATACTATGACAAGCAGCTACGCCACCACACAACAACCGAAGCAGAACGAAAAAACAAAACAATATTGGGACACCTTCTACTCGGACTTGTCTTCCCAAACTCCTCTTCTCAAGGATACCAAACAGTCTTCAACGTCGACGGGCAACGAAAAAAACGACGCGGGTCCCAACGGTAATGGCGACGACGCATTGGAATGGATTGTGGACAATTCACCCATTTTACTCGATGAAATACTTAAAATGTTTCCCAAAGCAAGCGTGACGTCTCCTGCTAATGAATCAAATGTCAAGAAACTGAACGTGCTTGAAATCGGGTGCGGTGTCTCGGAATTATCGCGTACTCTCTTGGAAAAGTCATTGCGGAACAGAGGGCAGTTGACGGACTTTGGAATGTCCTACGCATTCGTGGCGACGGATGTCAGCTCTGTCTGTGTGGAAAATAACAGAAAACGAGATGAGGCGTTTGTTTTATCGTTGGGAAATCATAACAATAACAACAGCAGTAGCGACAGCAAAACCTTGATCTCCAATCACAACGATTCGCTTTCCTACAAAACATTGGACGTGCTCACCAAAACCCCAACAATGCAGAACCACTACGACATAATCCTCGACAAGGGCACGCTCGACACCTTCCTCTTTCGAAGCAAACGAACTCATCGAGGTACGGAGGCATACCCGCCTATCCTCGTGCCGTTATTAAACAACATTCACACGTGGTTACGTCGCGGCGTTACGGCGAAATACATATTCGTTTCACCACGCTCAAAGATAAAGGCCGTGAGGGATTACAATGGCTTCGTGAAGGTGAGGCGCGCTGCGTTGGATGTTGAGTCGTTGGGTGGAGCTGTTTTACTGCAGAGCAATCATGCCGATAGCAGGTGTAACTCAAAAAATGATACATGTTCAAGAAAGAATATTTTTATTTACGAATGCATAAGAAATGATCAATACGAACCAGACTGTGATGAACCATTTCGTAACGATAATCGCTGCTATGGCGAGTCTGCTGTGGACGATAGATCGGTGTGCCCACATTGCAAGCAGAGTTTCAAAGATTTCAGAGGAAAAGTCGAGATTCGGGATCAGGGCATACTTGTTTGGGGTAGACGATGGAGGAATCACTTGATTCATTGCAAGGGTTCATGACAACGTAGGGCGTCTTGTAAAAATGGTTTTGTTTGTGTTCTATATTTGAAGAGAATACACTTGCGTCCTGTGCACAGGGAGGGTCCTTTGTGTTGTCCATCATAGTATGGGGATAGATTGATAGGGTAGACTTACCTTCATGAACCCATGCTTGATTGGACATCCATTTGGCCCTCATGGTGACTCTTTATTCAAACACGTTGCACATTTTCATTATCTTGAGGCAACATCTATTGGACGAACATTCTATGGACTGTCTGACCAAAATTGCTCAAACTGTATCGTGTGTGAAGACTGGCTTATGCACCAGCCTTTACCTGCCTCCGAGTTGCCCTTGCAGGAAACCCAACTATTTTTGGAAATCCAGTCCTATGTAGAATTCTACATGCATGTGCCACAAAGTTGTATTTAGTCCTTTGGACTTGGTCCTTTCAAATTAATGGCAAAAATACCTTTTGTAAAAAAGTAGTTTCTTATGGAAATTAGATTAATGCTAGTACTTACTAAGGACTAACATTGTCATTTGGAAATAAGTGTTACCTTAGTACTTTGACAGGACTTACATTATTACACAATGTTAGTACTTTGAAAGGACTGACAACATACATTGGAAATTTTCACTAGTTTAGCACTTCTTCAAGACTGATGTTATGTGGTTTATTGTTAAGCCCGATAAGGCAGAGAATAGGTGAATACTCAAGTTTCATAAATTTTGCATTGATTTTCTCAATGACCTCCAAGTAACCTTTCTCTGCCAAAGATGCATAGCTGTCCATCACAACACAACTATCACATGATAATGGTCTACTTGACCATTATCTTGTCACTCATCCAGATTGAGTAAGTCGATGAACCAATGAACATTTTTCCCACGTGCTTTGCATAGAAATTCAATAACTGGTGTTGCTTATCTTTTCTTACCAGTCCAACAAGACCTGCTGAAATGCTTGTTCAATTCTGTGCGTCGATATTGATCCATTAATTGCCCAGTCGGTTTTTCCCCATAAACATTCTTCTTTGTTCTCTGTGTCTAGTAATCTCATGTTATCTGAAACAGTATTGGTCTTGCTGTTATGGATCTGCCTATTGGCTTTTCTCTTCTTGGATGATTCCATGTGTGCCTCAAGATTTGCCACTTTGGTTGCATATAATGCATCAGTGGCTAAATGTTTCATCAAAGAAAGTTCATGTAAAATGCGAAGTCCTTGCAATTAGCTTGAATTGCACCATCCTCTTTCATCCAGCGTATTATTGCCTCTGACATCTGATGTGACTAGTCTATTTTTGCATTCTTAGCAATGCTGGCACACTTCACAATTGCTCCTGACCACATGGGAATTTTCCCCTACATCTTGTGTCAAGATAAGTAATAAAATATATGTTAAGTTCTGGATTTGGAATGTCACTTTCCTTGACACATGTCTTTGTATTCTTTAACAACAATTCCATCCCACCAACATACTGGTAAAATCCACTTTCAAACTCAACAGTACTGTAGCTCTCAACATCATTTCCCTCTTTTTAATGTTGATTCAAATTCTTGCGTTAATCGTGATCATCAGTGGCCTTCAACTTGGTATGCTTGATTCCTTGAAGGACTGACAAAGCAGAATCTTTGCTTCTCTCCTTCGCGTAAATATGAAAACATCAAATGGGAGCTCTTGTCTTCCTCTTACTACGAGTCATTGGTGACTACTGTGTTGAATATGAGAAGGAAGAATGTCAACAAATGACATAATCTATGCTCCACACCAGTGCCAAAACACATGGGTTAATAATGCTCTGCTCTCACCTCAATTTTATTTGTGTTGTGATGCTGTGATGGCTGGATGCGCTGGAAATTATATGATGGGTGAGACCTTCAGTGGTGATCAATGCATTTCTGTGGTGATGTGATGGCTAGGATGGCTCCAGTGGTGTGACCATACAATGCCTGCAATGGTGTGATCACTATGATGTAGTATTTCTTTGACGTTGCAACTGTTGTTATGGCTGCAATGGCTTTGATGGCTGCGCTGGCTATAATGCCTGTGATGGCTGCAATGGCTTTGATGACTGTGATGGCTATGTTGCCAGCAACAGCTTCAATGGCTGGGATGGCCACGATGGCTGCAAATGCTATGATGGCTGCAATGGTTGCAGTGGCTAGGCTGGCTGCAATGGCTGGGATGGCTGGGATGGCTGGGATGCCACTTTGCTATGGCTGCGATGGATGAAATGGCTTGATGGTGGCAAATGAGGTAATGGTGCAGCTATTGCAATAAAGTAGCTGTGACAGGCAATGTTAACTTGTGTGTGATACTTGGGAAACATTATCTGAAATGGCCAAGCAACAACATTCAGAAAGGTAGGACATTACTTATTTCCAAAAACAGAATTCATGTCATTTCAAAGTACTAAGTTTTGGAAGGAAAGTTTGATGGTACTATATTTCCAAAGTATTCCTTTCCAAAAGGACTAAATACAAAAAATATGCTTGAGACTGTCTTTCTCAAATGGCTTCAAATTAGGGAGCTTTTCAGTTTAGTACCATGGCTGTCAGTGATTCAGCTACAAGCAGTCATTGTTATATCGGAGAAGTATCTTGATATTATTTATCTTAATCGGATTTCAATCCTAGAGTAGGAGCAGATATGAAGCTCATCACCATCCAGAACTCTGATATCTCTTGATAATGCAAAAGAGCACACTGCCGTCCTTATGGTACTAACATAAATTGAACACAAATCAATTCTTTATATTTCCTCCCAGAGCTCATACACAACAACAGCTGCCATTGGTTTGCCACAAATGCTATGGAGACTACCCTTAGTTTGTCTCGAGGTGACTGTTTACCAACAATCACCCTTAAATGCATAATTACAAATGAGACAAAAGAAACTCAAGATGACCCATTCAACATGATGCTGTGGACCACTATCACATTTGAGTCTGTGCTTGGGCCTGAAGAGATGAAGATCTACATGTAATTGGCTCTTGCATTGTCACATCAAATGTGGAAATTCAACTATTGACAGTCCAAGGAGAGAGTGATAATTCAAGATGCTTTATTGTCTCAAGTGGGACATGAACAAAAAACACATGTAGAAAATCCATCATCTTGTCACACCAAGACAGGGGCTATGTGGGACAATGATACTGTGATTATTGATGACATGAGAACTGTCAGACCTAGTATCTTGTTTCCAGATGGAAGAGGGAGTATAACTCAAAGCAACGGCAAAGTTCGCAAATTTGAGGAGGTAATGGTTGGGCTTCATTCTAAAGCACTTACTGTTGACTCTTCTCTTTGTTCTGGTTTAGAGATTCCCCGTGAATATGATGATGATAATGCCCCCCTTGCCCCATGTATTCAGAGCATGATTTGGATTACTTCAAGTCAAAGAAAAGGGACAAGAAATAACTTGTCGATTGAGACATTCAACGGGGGAGTGAGTCAAACACAGCCTGACAATATCAAGATGCCAATGGAACTCGAAGGATTATCTAGTCTCCAAGAATGCAGAATCACTTGCCTGTCCGACATGGTATTATGATCCCAGATGCATTCCTTTTTCACTCATATAGCACACAGCATAGTCTGCACCTCTGCCAAGGTCATTGGCATTCCCTCTGCTGAACTTGTTGTGCCAGACAAGTACTCATTGACTATTGCAGGGGGGAAATCAACATTGGTGTCTTGGTTCTGCTTGCAATCCTCCTAATTGCTGTCATAGTTGGTTTAACTTGCAATGCTGGTTTACTTTGTGATCATTACAACTCTGATACAAAATTAACCATAGTATCTGATACAAAACACACCTTGGTGGCAAAATAAGCATCAACCCAGCACCTGCGCAATGTGGCAGTCATTCTGGAATTGATACAATACCAACCATCTCAGCTGATAATACGAATACACACCCCGCTGCCAAATGAAACATCTACTCCATCAGTCACTGTTTTGCAAACACCATCTTCTTGTGGCAAAATGATTCAAGACAAGATTGAAGACACTGTTCTTCAGCAAAACTTGACTTTTGAAACCCAACCCTTCTCAAATTGTTGAACTATGACATTTTATTGGATATTACATGATGATCCTATGCAGCTCAATGAGTCAGACTCCAATCTTTACCAACAATATATTCTTGCTGTTTTGGCATATGAGTCAGGACCTGGTTTAATGTCAAAAGTGAAGTGGTTGCAGTCTGAGTTGTCTCATATGGATGAATGTGAATGGTATGGTGTGACATATTTATGCTAAGGGTAGGGTTGATGGTTTCTACTTAGGTAGGTTTATAACAGGAGAATGGAGTAAGTTAGTATTTTGCTCTCTCATCATGAAGTCCGCCCTACCTTTTAGATGACACCCAAATGTTTGGGAGTATTCCACCGGAGATTGGTGGCCTTAGATTCCTTGAAACAATTGCAATGTGTTGCAATTCTATTCAGGGGACTCTTTCACCTCAGATTGGTGACTTAACTCATTTAAAGTCAATATAAATTAATGCCAATTTTCTCCCAGGCAAGATTCCATCTGAAATTGGATATTTGAAATTCAGCTCACTTAATATTGGATCCAATGCGATTAATAGCTCTATCCCATCAATTGGAACTCCAAAGGGCTTACATTTACATATCTTGAGATCAGTGGAAATCAGCTGAGTGACACAATCTCTCCACTCTTTACCTTGGAAATAATTGGTTTGTAGGCAGTCTTCCCTCTTTGATTTGATATTTGGAAAAGTTGTTGTACCTAACAGCAAATGACAATCAATTTATAGGCACTTTTCTGTCACTTGAAAATTTGACAGGGCTTGCATATCTTGAGGTCAGTGGAAACCAATAGAGTGATGCAGCCCCATCAAAGATCAGAGGTCTCAAACAGCTGACCAACCTCTTTATCAAGAACAATAACTTTATGGGAACATTGCCATCAGACATCAGGAATCTGGTAAGACTAGTTGACCTCAGAATATATGGTAATTGGCAACCATGGACTCTCTCATCAGATGAAAATTTGACATGACTTGCCTATCTTGATATCAGTGGAAATCAGGTAAGTGGCACAGTCCCATCAAAGATCTGAGGTCTCAAACAGCCGACCAATCTTGATAATGAAGATTATGATTTTGTGGGAATGCTACCACCATCAGAGATTGGATTGTTGACCTCAGAATAAGTTGCAATCAGCTTACAGACACTCTCCCATCACTTGAAAATTTGACAGGACTTAATTATCTTGATGTAGGCGAGAATAGGATCATTGGCACTTTCCATTGTGCATTCAATATTTAAAACAGATGACCATATATATTGAGAATAATAATTTTGCACTTCCATCCACAATTGGAATTCAATCAAACTGGAAGTACTCTTGCTTTATGGCAGTAACTTCAATGGAGCTGTACCTTCTGAGCTTGGACATTTGAGTGAATTGACTGAAGTCAGGCTCAATAATAATCAATTTTCAGGAAGACGTCCATCCAAAATGGAAAATTTTATGAACCTGACAACAATTTGTCTTGATTCAAACTTGTTTGAAGGCACTCTCGCATCTACAAATTGTTGATAACAATTTTGCAGCATCAAATGAAAAACAGACCACATGCAAAGTCCTCCACTTCATTGTTTCACAACTGTATGCTTTGGACTAATAGCAAGACTTTCAGGTCTATAAATGTCTTATTTCACTCTTTTTGAAACTGACATCTGTTTGGCAGATTAGGTACCAAATGTGGCAGCTGGGAAAATTGATAGTGATCACTATACTCTTAAAAATGTAGCCTTGAAATAATGGCAATACAAGTGATAATTTGTTGACTTAGTCATCAGTCCTATTTACGTCCTCAGATACCAAAGAAATAAATCATGTTGCACATTTTTACCATGCAACAAAGGTATTCATGACTATTCAAAGGCTTCAACAACATTGCAATTCCCCAGAAATTGTACACAGAATTTTAGAAATAAGAAGAAGTTCCATCATCAAGAAGAACACTCACAATTGATGCTAAAGTTTTATTCTATTAGTTAATGAGTGATCATGTCAAAAGATGTCAAAAACACATGGAAAATGGACAAGAGAGGATGTCATGAATCTGGTGCTTTTTGGCTGTTCCCAAGTAATGGTAATCCACAATTCGTTGTTCTATTGTGAAACATAAAAAGAACATGAAAAATTCTTCAACATTTCCATTTTTCTCTTTTTTGTTTTATAACTCCTTAAGGGTTCAGGGAACACCAGGAAAATTGATTATTCGCTAAAAGATATATAGAATATTATACGTCTAAGCTATAACTGGATGTGTATAGCCCGACAGTTTCAAAAAGGGTGACTTTTTGTCACCCTTTATGTAGAATCTGTACCATAGTGTACGTGTACTCAAAAGGGTGACACGTAAGTCACCCCTTTGAGACGATTCCTAGGTAGACCAGCTCTGTGTGACCTCCCGAAATACAATATCTCTGTACGAGGGTCGTAAGGTGTGTGCCATCAAATTAATTCCAATCTCGAATTGGATACTCATGCACAATACAGACAATGGAAGCAATTACAAAAAGGGTGACTAAAAGTCACCCTTTTGAAATGGCCAATTAGCAGCGGGATAAGGGTGACTTTTTGTCACCCTTTTGAACTGTTGGGATAGTAGTAGGGTAGTACTACCATACCAAGTAGTAGGTTATCTGTCAAAGTAATTAGGCATAATGTTATAATATATATCATACACGACTGATTGACACATCTACATCTAATATAGCAACACTCATTAAAAACATTATGCAGTATTTGAATCTAAACATATTTCTAGATTCTCTAAAATAGATACTCAAAAATTGTTAGATCTAGAGTGTATGATTGAGAAAAATCACATCACTAGAAAAGAATTAATCATGTAACTTCAAAAATCTACTTCTAATGTAGAAACTCTAAGATCTGCGATCATTGCTCACCTATGATTTCACATCCTTGGCAAATATCAGTTTAGGTCTATTCTTTTTCATAATTGATCTGATCGTGAATAGATCTTCTCATGAAAGTCTTGATTTGGTTTTTAAGGCTTAAATAAAATGCAAACCTATCGAGGTCAGCAAATATATTGGGGATTGGTTTTCTTTTGGAGAATTAGTTTTCTTTTGGAATTTACCAGTCTTTGTACTATTCCTATGTGAAAATGATAAGGTATCTGGTTTTCTTTTTGGAGATTTGGCTTTTCTTTTGGAGATTGGCTTTTCCGTTCACCATTAAAGGTAATGAAAAGCCGGTCCCATGCTTGCCAGTTTGTCACCACGTCACACGAATGAATGTGCTGGTAACCTCATGAGAACCATCCCAGCCACGAACCATTGGATGATGCAGTACCGAACGACCAGTGAATGAGTTCTGCGGAAAACAAATCACTGATATATATATATATATATTATATATATATATATACGAGCTGCTCCTCCTATAGTACAACATATGCTAGGTGTGTCCTTTCGGTATTGGTGTATCTACCTAGAGGTACCATAGTATTGTAATGCGGTGCGCACGAGTGATGAAGATTGAATGGTAAAAAAGGTAGGTATGATATATTGCGCACATAGGTTTCCATACCTAAGTAGCTTCACGGTGAATGCAAAACGTATGTTGCCTGATCTAATATTTCCTATCTATAAATAATACAAAGAAAATTTAGTACTTAAAATTAAATAATGTACAATGGAAGGGGTGTCTTGACTACTACTCACAATTGTAGAAACTAATAATCACCTAAAAACTAAACATAGTCCCCTTAACCCCTTAGTCATAGATTTGCCCCAGGCTTTTGGCCTAAACACACACCAAAAACAAAAACTCTGATTCATGTTCCTTTGAATATCAATTATCTTGTACTTCTTACTGAACATTTTGAGTATATTACCCTCAAACCAAGTTTGTACTTAAATGAAGTTTATCTGCTCTAAATATAAAGCAAATCATGCAAATCATTGGTGACAACTATTTGCATTTGCTCTCTCTGTCTGTCTGTCTGTGTCTGTCTGTGTCTGTCTGTGTCTGTCTGTGTCTGTCTGTGTCTGTCTGTGTCTGTCTGTGTCTGTCTGTGTCTGTCTGTGTCTGTCTGTGTCTGTCTGTGTCTGTCTGTGTCTGTCTGTGTCTGTCTGTGTCTGTCTGTGTCTGTCTGTGTCTGTCTGTGTCTGTCTGTGTCTGTCTGTGTCTGTCTGTGTCTGTCTGTGTCTGTCTGTCTCTATCTGTCTGTCTCTATCTGTCTGTCTCTATCTGTCTGTCTCTGTCTGTCTGTCTCTGTCTGTCTCTATCTGTCTGTCTCTGACTGTCTCCATCTGACTGTGTCTGTCTGTCTGTCTGTCTCCATCTGTCTCTGTCTGTCTGTGTCTGTCCCAGTCTGTCTGTGTCTGTCTCTGTCTGTCTCTGTCTGTGTCTGTCTGTGTCTGTCTGTGTCTGTCTCTGTCTGTCTCTGTCTGTATCCGTCTGTCTCCATCTGTCTCTGTCTGTCTCCATCTATCTGTCTCTGTCTGTCTCTGTCTGTCTCTGTCTGTCTCTGTCTGTCTCTGTCTGTCTGTCTCTGTC
>JABMIG010000047.1:429902-574902 GCA_013187285.1 Cyclotella cryptica | reverse complement strand
TGACAAGGGCAATTGATTCACCTCTCTCACCCCTGCATTGAGATTAAACTTTCATTGTTGAGCATTTGTGGTGTGGTGTAAATGGGCATGATGCAAGGAAGGAAGACCAACTGCACTCATCCTTGTAAACAAAGCCCAAGCAGTACACTTGTCATGTGGCATCCTAGGAGATGGATACCCAAATTATACAACATAATGTTAAGTTGATGGATAGTGGTGTAGCTCGCGCCGAATTGTGGTTGTTGTGTTGCAGTGGTTCAAAATCCACAACATACTGTTTAATCTGCTTTCTGTCATTCGACCTGACTTCTTCATTTGTGTAACAAAAATATTGAGCGGAAACAGTCAATTTTCACTGAAATTCCATAAAATGTAAGACCTTTCACATCTTGTAAATGACCAATTGGTCAGAACATAGTAAGGAAGAATAGAAAAGTGATGGACAAAGAAAAGAATTAGGATTTCATTCAAGGTTGTTTGCTTTTGTTTCTTGATACAAAACAAGAAAGTGCTATCTAGACAAATAGTTCATGGATATTACAAGGGTTGAGTAGCAATTTGTATGGAAATTCACTTTTTCATGAACCTCCAAAGAATGGTTGGGAATAAATGAACTTTTATGTAGTAATAAAATGTCAGACAAAAAAGTACCATCAATTGTGAGGGCTCCCTCAGTAAATTGGACCATTTTGTCAGAGCCAACATTATATATCTAAGTATTGCTTTTCTACTAGGTGCTTACCCACTTGAATCACCTATTGGGAGATCACAGAAAGACCCATTTGCATCAAAAAATACGCATGGTTGATCATGCAACATTCAACCCTAGTGGGAATGTAATGACTTGTGAACAAATCTTCTTAAAGTTTCATGCAATGAGAACTTGCCCCACAGAAGCAAGCTTCTCATTCTATTTATTTTTGTGGCTTATGTAGAAGCTCGAAAGAAAAATAGTCCCAACAGTTTGTACGATCTTGCTCTTAAGGAGTTATTCCTTTCAACATACAGGCAAACATCGTAAGATGAAATTTTTTCACTAGGATTATCCAATTACCTGAGACGAATTGGTCCTGGTTAGAGTTTGCATAGAATCAGATACACATCCTAAATACCAGCAGGTCAGGCAAGTCTAGACTTTGGCAATAAAAATGCTGGCTTGAGTTGTCAGATGTTGTCAGGAAATTCTTGGGGTCATAACCAGCTTGTCACATTGGTTGTCACAGGTAGTCACCACCTGTAGTCAGAGTTGTCTGGATTGTCTTTGAGCCATAAGTTGGGTCATCACTGGGCATCAGCAATAGTCACTTTGGTCATCACACAAATTTTGTCTTGTGGTCACTTAGGGTCATTGGTTGTCCTTGTCATCAACTTGCTGTTGTTTTCATTGCAGGGCAGGGTGCCATATGCCTTACTGCACCGCTTTAACAGTAATTCACATAGATCATTAGTGAAGCCATGAATGGTAGTAACAAGGTAGTCATGAGTCATAACAAGGGTCATCAGCTGGTCTTCACCAATAGTCAGCATAGTCATCAGAAGTCTTCACCACATGTTGTCATGGTCATCAGTAGGTCAGGAAATGTAGTCACATGAGTCATAAAATTGCCTGAGTTGTCACTTGTTGCCACTTGTCTTTCCAAAAGCTTCCACATGGCAAAATTGCCTGTCAAGCAGGAATGAATCTCACCTTGGTTATCTGGGAGTTAGAACATATGTAATTCAACAATTTACCAAAAACTGCAATTGTAGAACATACATGAAAAGTCACTGATTTTGATAAGTCAACGTTTCATCATGCATACACTCATGCTGCAAGGCATTTCCACAAGAACAACGAGTGCCAAAACTGCAGCTCACTTGAATGAGTCTGTCATTTTGACACTCCTTCATTTTTATATTACTGCACAATTCAAATTTCAAGCAACAAGGGAAGTCAAATATGTCTCACAAACTACTGTACTTCTCGTACATTTCCACCATGTCTTGTTCAGAACATTAAGTTACCTAAATAGTTGGTGGATTGTAATGCAGGAGAGGGAGATGATGCTGTTGGGGTGTGTGCTTTGGGATATACTGTGTCGACCAGAAACTCCTGAGGTCTTGATGAACTGATGGTGGGGTTGTTTGAAACATGGGTATTAAATTCCAGACAGATAGATTGACAGACAATCAGACCAAAAGAGAGTTGTCCTTTCTGAATAGGTTGGCATTGACATTTATAATGCATATTATGCAAACATGAACAGAGACTAAGTCTTCCTCTCCTGTTTGATTCTATAAATACATCGTGTTTGGAGAAAAACAAATCTGCTTATCAAGCAGCTCCCCTAAATAAATTTTCTTACAGAGAAGTGTCCCCTCGATGAAATAATCTTGTACAAAACAACAATCCTCAACAATTTCCGCCACGGATCACCCCAACACCTGAGATATCCGCTCCATCCTCCTCTATCCAATTCAATGTGCAATTGTCGCAACTATTACAAAATACACCAGTTATAGTGTTCCCAATATGCGCTCCAGAAATGATACCACCCCTCATTGTAAATACTTTGCTATGAATAGTGAAGGCTCCATATCCACTTTGTGCAAGGGCAATGAGTTCCACATTGACCAAAATATGCCCGTCTAATGTGTGCTTTGGCGCACCAAAGTACGAGAGATCTAGCCCATTCCTCCAGGTACCTCTCGCAGAGTTGTTCTTGAAACTTCCAAATGACTGAATCGTTAGATCATGGTCTAGTTCATGGCCGAGCTGATGCGACGATTTACCTATAAGGAATTCAGGAGTTCCAGTCACATTGGGAACTAACTTATCGGAGACAAAATTCGGATGCACGAAAAAGGCGTACGGAGCTAGACCGAACGATCCTTCTGCTCGGTTATTTTCAATGTGACAGTATCCACCTCTAGCCCAGATACCACTGTGAAGAAGAAAATGTAAGCCATTGCTTCGATGACAGCAAGGGATAAACAAGGTTTGCTAGAAAAATACTCACAATCCACCATGGCCCATGTCCGTACCATTCTTTATGGCAAATCGACCATCATCGCCGCCTCTTGTCCCTCCACCATTGCCAATTAAGAAGTTATTCATCACCGGCCCAGTCTCAGTGGAGTCTTCAAGAAAAATAGCACTACCGTTGGCACCTACAACAATATTCTCAAGGATGTGAACTCTCGAGTTGTGTGCGACAATTCCATTGCGAGGGCTGAAGAGGATAGCATTGCCTTTGAAGAAAACCTCGACCATTGAGTGATGTGCATGCAATGCGTATCTTCCAACCTGGTTCGATCCTTGGTGGATGACATTCATCTGAGCCAATCCAGCAGCAAGATCGATATCAGCGTCTTTCATTGCTGTGCTATCAATGAGCTGTACGCTAGTTCTCCCGAAATTCTCGATTCTTGTGTTTTGGAATGAAAACGATCCGCCTCCAGTATGCATTATATGTCCCCGGTCGTTTGATGTATGCGAGGTGACGAAATTGATAGAGCGTGTGACGTGTACGACATTGCACCCAGCATGCCGATAGAGCAGTGGTCTATCTAGAATTATGACGGTGTTGTCGTCATCATTGATGGAGAGTGCTGCAATCTTGCGAAGTTCTGTTTGGTCGACATAGCCTCCTTCATTTTTGGGGAAATTCCAATGTGCGACATTGCGGCCTTCTTTTGTATCGGGGAAAACAATTTCGTCGCCAACTACCCAATAGGTGGCGGCATCAATGCCTAAAAGCTCTACAGACACACTTCCAGCTTCCACAGCCAATGCAATTGAAGACCACTTTACAGGAATAGAGTTACCAGAAACAGTAACTGATCCTGCAAGACTGACCAATCCCACCATAGTCTCCTCTGGATCAACTTCTCGGTTCAACATTCCATCAATCTCAATCGTAACAGTATAGGGTTCCGGAGTTGACGTTGATATGTTAAGATAACCTGTTTTTTCGACCAAAAGAGTTCCTACAGTGAGTTTGACATCACTCTCGAGAGGTTTGATGTTGAGTGTGCCTTCTATGATTACTTTATCATACTTGAGTGAGTTGTATTCATGATATGTCACTGTCTGTCCAATTGGGACGTGCACCGTCACAGCACGCGATGTCTGAGGATACTTGGGCCATTCGTTGTTCGATGCAATGAGCCATACATTGTCTGGCTCTCGCTCCGATTCAAAGATCGGATACCACTGATGGTTAGTGTCGGAACAATCAACCAATCGATGTGTCGCGAGACTTGGATTCATTGTAACATAAGGAGTCGGCGACAATGTTGGAGGCTGGCTAAGGAGCTTAGGAGGATAGTTTGTAAGAGTTAAGTTGGAGATTTGATACACGGGTTGTACTGGATATTCGACTAATGCAGAACTGCACGAGTCAAACCAAAGCGTGGAAACATCATTGAGTGACGGCCAACATAGGACTCCATCACAAAGTTCTTGAGACACCAAGTCATTTGTTGGTATAACAACCTTGCGCCATTCTCCTGAAAGTTCTCCGGCATCAACATAAGGACCAGAAAGCCTTACAGGCTTGGAATAATACACAGGCCAATATTTTGAGAGATGGATGGACAAGCTGCATTCACTATCATGATCAGACACCTTGGCCTTGAATGTCAAGTAAGAATACTTCGAAAAGTTGGGCATGTTGCCAAACTTCCCCTGGTAGTAACATGATTTAACGCACGCCCAAGATGAATTCTTTTCTCGGCATCCAAAGTAAAGTCCAGCCGCATGCCATTTGTCAGGTGCAATCTGGAGAACATTCGGATCAATGACTGCAGTGTTTTCTGGACTGCCGGGGGTAGCGAGACAGCTCAGTGCGGTTGCTTGGCCGACTGTGAATGCATCGGCGGTCGTTGCAAATACTTTGCTGTCCGGAAGTGGGGTTGGACTCGAAGTAGGATAGGACGTCGGCTGGAAGTAGTTAATGGAAGATCAAACAAACGCCTAGATGATGTGAGAACATTTATACGTCATTCAACCGATAAAAAAATAAGTTCATCTTTGAGAAGTTCACCTGGTTGGTAGGAGGCGGGAATGTCGGCATTGAAGTGGGTGGTGCGTTGCTAATGAGAGGAGGCTGATCCGTCAGCACAAGATTTTTGATATCGTAGATGGGTTGAGTAGTGAAATCAGTTCCACAAGATAAGAACCAAATGGTAGCAACATCCGTGAGGACAGGCCAGCACAATATCCCTCCGCATAACTCTTTGGAAATCAGATCAGCTACGGGGATGACGACCTGACGGTATTCGCTACCCACCAGGGCAGCCTTATCTACATATTTTCCAGAGAGTGTAATGATAGCACTCGAATACACCGGATAGCGCTTGGCCACCTTCATTTTGGGTTGGCATGCTCCATTCTGGCCTGTCACCCGCGCAAGAAAGGTGAGGTAGCCGTACTTGGAGAAGTTCGGTGTGTTCCCGAACGCATCTTGGTAATAACATGTTTTGATGCATGCCCATGATGCATCTTTGGATTGACATCCGAAGAAAAGGCCACCCGATCTCCATTTGTCAACGGGTATATGCAGAACATCCGGCCCGATCGTAGAAGTGATGGCGGAATTAAGGCATCTTTACGATATATCGCGAAGAGATTTGCAGAACGAAACAATGGTGAACGCACGCTGCACGAGCCACACATTAGGGATGTCCTGTGCACTTACGTTACCGCCGGAGTTTGTCCAACCGTCAGAGCGTTATCGGTATTGTTGAAGATGACGCTCTGACCTGCGGTGGCGATCAGAATCCGTGTGACCAAGACCCAAATTGAGAGCAAATAATAACGATTGGCTTGACGAACCATACTTTTTGAAACTTTTGATTCCTTTTGTTCCAACATTATTTGTCCTAGAGCAAACAACATAAAACAGTGTGATGTTGAATGAGGTTGAATGCATGTCGATGGAGAAAGTGAGGAAGTATGGCAAGGGCAGTTGTCGCAGGCATTTCTCTGGCACCTATCGTGAATGGTATTACGTCAATTTATGTCTTTCTCCTTAGCTTGAACGTACTGGAGAGATACACTCCGTCGTTTACCTCGTGTAGTTTTTGGTCTGTACGTATACGTACATACGCGTACTTCGTTTTTATTGTACCATGCGAAAGACCGAGGAAGTTTAAGTCGACGTAATAGACGCCGAGACGGATTCAGTTCATGGTTTTCAACAAACTGTCACGAGAGAATGACTCTACTCCAATCATCCGTTAGTCAATTACGTAGTTCATAGGAAAGTCCGAAAACTACGACTAGAAGTACTCCTACAAGTTGAGTCCGATACGTAGTTTTCGACCGTTAGGCCGGTCCCGATTTTTACGCATAGAAAAGTCTACATAATTTTGAATTGAAAAGAAAAGCTTGGGAGGGTGCCCAAACTGTGGGTCCAAATGTTCTGGGGTCAAGAACAGGACCAATTCCAATGATGGGTAACAAAATCCCACTTAAATACAGCCAAACCTCTTGACTATAGAACCCCCAATATTGGGTTTTGAATTCGTACAAATATGAGCTATTTCATGTAACTGGGGGTATTAAAAAGGTTGACAAATCTATACATTAATTTTTTTCTCCGCAGAAACTATTAGTTGTGCATTGAATTGTAGGCATAAATTTTATATGTGCTATTAAGTAGGAAATCACCCAAGAAAGCATATTGTCACTTAGTTGTTGTTGTTAAAACTTATGTGTGTTTACCCCCAGTAGTCTTTCGCTTCTTCGATGATGAGGTTTTAGTTGCTAATGATTCTTTCTGTTCATGGAGATCGGAGATGTGCTGAATTTGATAAAAACAATCAAAGCAACTTGTTTTCCTATTACCTATCTGATTGGTGAATAAGTGTACCAAGCTGATCTAAAATAAATGGTACTTTGTGTATTTTTGGAGGCTTTGTTTTTTGGATCGGTAACAGCACAACAGACAATGCCACACATTCAAACTTTGGTCACTATCCCTTGAGTTGACTCGTCATTGTCTTGTGCTTGTTCACTTGAAGGCATAACTCTCACCTTACTTTTGCTACTCTAATTGTTCTTCTACCAGTTCTTGCATCAACATAACTAGGGGGATGAAACAAAGTTTTGTCCAGTCGAATACAATTGAGTCAATGAACTTCTCAAGTTTGTACCAACTGTAAGAATTGATACATTCTTTCACTTATTTTGTCACTTTCTTGATACACTGACTGTTCTCAGCTTCTATCTTCTTATTGATGTAGTCTTCACTCTCAGCTTGTGACTTCCTTACAAAACGCAATTCTGGCACCACCCTCTCATAAGATCTTTGAGCTTGTAAGAAGTTGCAAGCTCAAATAGGACATCCTTCATTGAAATTTGTAAACACCTATGATGTTGTTGAATTGCAGAATATCCCTTCCCAACTGGTGCTGGCCTAATGTTCACAGCCATTTTTTGAACTCCCTCATCACAAATTGTTCTTTTGGTGTTCCCTTTGCAAATGGAAAATTCATTCAACCCAAGTAAGATGTCCTTTTGTCAACTCCCCCTTTGCATGATTCTATCTTGATATGATTTCAGGAATGATGTTATCACCCTTTAGAAGGGGTAACAGCAAGAGAGGCAATTTTGCTAAAAATTGCTCGACTAATTATCAACCCTGTCAACAGTAGATAGTATCGACTCCTATCAACAAAAAGTTGATAGATTGTCAATCTTAAAAACTGTTTTAGTTGAAATGTCTGCTGTGTGAGTCAATAATATCAACTACCTGGTATTGACCAACTGTCAACCAAAATACATAGCTACTTGTTGGTGGCATTGTTGATTAGCCAACGATACAATTGCTAATACAGATGTTGTTAGTAATTTATGGCTACAGTATTAGGCCATAACTGCAGCTCTAACACAGATGGGTGCAGCAATGGATTGGTGGTTGTGAAGCAGTCCCGGCAGCTGTCTGTCCAGTGGAGCTCTGCATTTGGTACTAGGGATCCGCGGTAAAGGGGATGCTCGTATGTACCCATTGGGTAGAGTTCCAACACACCCTCTCAGAGAGCTCGGGGCATGGGCTCGTGGCAGAAGAGTAGGGGACGTATTGGTATGCAGGTACCAAGGACGGACATTGAGATGATGCCGAGGTTCGAAATGCTTAGTAAAATAATCAGCGAGGTTTTCTTGTCCTGGTTGCCAGCGGACATTGAAAAATTGCTGCTGAACTTGGTCTGTGACCCAAAAGAATCGCATTTCCATTGCTCTGGCATGCTGTTTTTTGATAGTGTCATTGGCGATGCCAGTTGCTGTGGCGTTATCACAATGGATAGGGGTGGGAGGTTGTGGGTGACCAAGTTCCTCTAGGATGAGGCGTAGTATTTTGCCTTCTTTGCAATTGTGGAAAAGGGCTCCAAGTTCAGCTTCTGCCGCCGAAGCGACAACAAATTTGAGGATGCCACACAGTACCAGGATTGCCCCATTCAATTTAATTGGTGCATCATCTGCGGGGATGCTACCAAGAAAGTAGTAACCAGCCACTTGGCTACGAGCCCGAGTGGCGGAAAGATAGGATGCGTCGGAATGGATGTTGAGTATCATGTCTGATGCCCGAATCGGACTGTTGCGTCAGGGTTAGATGCACAGTAATCCAAAATGTGTTGGCATCGCTCCATGGTTAACATCGTAGCTTGTGCTTGTTCACTTGCGATGGCGCTGAGGCCAGGGAGCAAAGTATTATCAACAGCTCTCGCATAGAACAGAAGGGCACCAACTACCTGTTGTACTCGTCGCGTCCCAGAGAGGTCCAGGCGATTTGAGGTGTCTGGGGGGAGTGGCTCCTGGGCATCCTTGCCATATTTTCGGGGATTGGGTGTAAATGGACAGTGTTGTGGTGTGGTGGGGGTCTTGTGGTCAAAGCGTTGGAGGACCTTATCAATGTATCCTGGGAGGGAGATGTCGAGGGTTCTATTGTCATAGTCCCAGTCCAGTGTTATACCACAGTATAAATCGCCTTTCCAATCTTCGGCTAGCTTGTAGTATTTTTTGAGAGTGTCAACGAGGTGTTGAGCGTGCTCTTGGCCTTCATATTTCACACCGAAATCGTCAACTACCAACGTGAAGGAGATTGGGCGAGTGACATGGCGCCAAAGGCCAGGGGTATGAGCAACTTCATAATAGCCATGAGGGGCAAGTCTCTTGCGTAGTAATTTGTTGGCAAGGGCCCCTGCCATGGGTAAACCATACACACATTTGCGTAGTTCCAAATAGATAAATCCATTTTTGGCATGTTGGCGTAAATTGTACTGTTGGATAATGTGTTCAGGGAAAATATCAATTGGCATTTTCATATACTCATACCGGTCCAATGTGGCTGTGAGGTAGAAACTTTTGATGTCGAGTCCCATGAATCGTGCACCCTCCGTGCTCAGGACACTGTTCCACAATATCTTGGAAGTGGTGAGATCAGCTGTTCTAGTGGTGAGCTCTCCTGGGTAATCTTTGATCAGGTTTCCGCTGGCTGTGATGCGGACACGGTTGGGGTCGGCCTTTTGTGGTTGAAAATCAATCACGATGCGTCCATATGTGACTGTCCTACCTTTAGGGATGTTGGCAATGTCATCATGAGACATAACAAAGATAGAGTCTGTTCCTTTCTCACCAGTCTTGTTATCCCCCTGGGCGAGGTTACCGAATTCCTTCCCAAATGCTGTTGTCCAAATCTCTCTCATTTGGGGAATGTTGATGAGCTGCTTGTATTTGGTTATAGTTTCTCCTGTGACAGGGTGTTGGACGCCATTGCAGAAGTGGTCGATGTTTACGTTGTAGCAGGATTTGGAAGTAGGTGGGGGGCTGGATGATATGAAAGTATTCGGTACCCAGAGTTGGTTGTGATTCGTGTATATTTGCTGTGTGAGATGGTTAAGTGCCTGACATGCTATTATGTTGGGAGAATGTAAAGGTATGTGTGAAGACGATGGTCCCTGTGTCGTGATGATTGGTGATTCGTCAATTGTGGCCAGTCGTGGTGAACGTCTGGTGGTTGGCACATCATTGGCAGGGTTGATGATTGCAGGGAGTTGACCAGGGATGTTGGTGCGGGTATGACGCTGGTGAATTCGATGGGTAGTTTTGATCAATGCTGGAGCAGTAGGATTATTGCTTGTTGTGACTTTAGGGGCTTCATGTACCCTCTGAAAGATTAGATCATTGATGCCACCCTCTGAGGTGGGCTCACCCTCTGTTGACGGTGAGGTAGGGTGGGGTGTGGTCGCGAGGATGTCTAAAGCTCTGGCAATTTTCTTGAGGAATTTGTGTTTTGTTGGGACCGTGAGTTTTTGGATGGACTCAAAAAGTTCATGGTAGACTTCCTGTGTGTGTTGTACAGGAGTGAATGCTGGGAGGATGCAGTGCTGTGGAAAGAGGTCATAAGAGCCAGAGGTTCGATAACTTTTGGTTGAGGGAACATAAAACTTGCAATTTCGATAGTGGTCGAAGGAAGGTCCACAGTACCATGCATCCAGGCCGCGGGAGCCCCATGATGCTCTGCCTTGGGGTGATTCATATACGATAGCTTTGGTGCCAGGCGGCGCCAATGGATGTGCATTCCAGTTGTACTGGTGGCCATGGAGTTGGTGGTATGCTGACTTGGTGGGGTCTACTCTGGAGGTGCGGAGCAGGTTTAAAGTAATTAGCGCTTGCTCAGTGAGGTTGTCCCACAACTGTAATGGCCAGTCTGAGTCGGTGGTACATAGGCCACTGATGAAGTGGTTCTTGTATGTCTGAATTGCTCTTTCTGCTGCATTCACACGGTGGTTGTTTGGCTCGACGAACTGCCATGTCGCTCCCTCCTTTCTGAGATAGTCTTTGATTGGCGTGGCTGCCTGATTATCTGTAACATTGAAAGTTGGCTTGAAACCGTTGTCTTTGAGTTGTTGGAAGACTTCATCAAATGCTGTGAGGATAGATTCATCTTTTAAGTTAGAGAGTGGCTTGGCAAAGATGTAATTGGGATCATAAGCATATGCAACAAAATAATATTGGTGTCCCTCTAAACTGATGGCTGGGAGTGCTCCCGTGGCATCAGTATACATGGTACCGGCTTGTTTGTCTGCCAGTGCAGCATAGCAGAACACATTGCAAACACTGTCGTCGATGGTTTCAAATGGGATGACATTTACAGTGGATGTGGTCGTTGGGGATGGTTCCTGTAACGGGTGCATTGGGTCCGGCTCCTTGTTGGCTCCTGTGCGAGTACTACGTATTCCCATTCGTGGTCGTTTCATTCTTCCCTTAGATGTTGCAGGACTGGGAGCGAGGTATTTCCGTATCAAGTCTGATTTCATGTAGGGAACTCCTTCTAACTGTCCATTGCTGATGGCCTTGAGTAGTGTGTGGATGGGTGGGCTAAAGAATGCTTGGTGGATGTATTTTACCTGCTGTTGTTTGAACGGGAGTGTGTACAGGTTAGATGCATATTGCTCCTGGGAATGAGTGGGAGAGAGGTTAAGCTGGGTGAGGTTGTGCACTGGCTTGGTTGGGTTGATCGGTACTCTCCATAACCCAGAAGACGGGTCTCTGTTCCCTGATAGCACAACCTTTCCCTTGTAGTTCACCTGGCACTCATCAGCATCAAAGATGATTTGGCAACCTGCATCACAAAATTTTCTTGTTGCAACCAGTGATGAGTGTGATAGGCCTGGCACGATGTGGGCTTCTGTTATGCTGTTTGGGAGCCATGGGATATCTAGATTACACGTATGTGTGGATTGGATGACAGTCCCATTGGGTAACTTGATGTGCAGTGGGTTGCTTGCGCGCTGCTGATTCTTGACTGAAGCTCCTTTCACAAGGAAATGTGCTGTAGCACCGGAATCCATGATGGCAAATTCGGTAGGTCTGTTTGTTGGGATCAATGAGTCTTCATCAGATGAGAGGTCATCCTCGGTGAGCTCTGCTGTGGTGGTGGTGGCACCATCACATTGGTGTAGGGGTGTTTTGTTGGAGGTAATGATGGTCTTGTCATCATCTTCCTTGTCTTCCTGGTCTTGGGTGGCAGATAAAATATTGTAATAGTTTTCCATGGATTTATATTGTGTATGGGTGGGGATCAACGGGGAGTACTCATATTGCAGTATATAATTGTCATTTACTTCTTTATTGCTAAGTACATCTATCGTCGCCCCTCTCTGTCAAGCCTGATTTGGTCCCGGATTCTGTGGCAACATTGTTTTGTGCATCGCCTTGCGACTGACTCGATGCCCTGCGTGCATGTAGGCTTGTGCATTTTTGCGGGTGCAACCGACTTGGTGGTTCGGTACACGATCTGCGCAAGTCTGACTAGTGTGCCATTGGGGCACGTCCCATCCACAGCTGTAGCACATGTTCCAATTGTTGAAGAATTTTGTAGTGTTGGAGTAGGGGGGTTTGTTGCTAGTACCGGCATTTGGCATGGTGGGTGGAGTGATGTATCCTCCTGCAGTTGGTACGGGTGGTATCATGGCACCACCGGGTTGAGTGTATTGTGGAGTGTTCCCACGACGATTGCTACGACGATTGTTGCCTCTGCGTCCACGGCCACGGTTGTATGGTTGTTGCATGTACCCCTGCAATTGTTGTGGGGGTGGATACTGCATATGGGCGGAAGCATACGATGGGAGATTGCTATAGGCCTCAGGGGGTACAGGCTGGTGGATTGTTGCGGGAGGTACTGGCGGGATGTAGGAAGTGGGTGGTCTGGTCGGCGGAGTTGTGTGCGCCAAGTTGGCCAAGGTTTGTTGGGCGGCCTGCAGCTCAGCTCGTAGAGTGGCTGTCTCGCTACGCGCGGCCTGGATGTGGTCCTGAATACTCTGAAAGTTGGCGTTGTTTGCGATGTGGATGGACTGGAGGCTGTCGTGGATGGTGCTGATGGAATCGTCCTCCTGTGCCTCGGCGTTGTACACATATCCGTGCATGCCTGCGGTACCTTGTCCGGAAGCAAGACGGATCTCGTACGCCTCTTCAAAGTGGTGCTTCAACTGCTCCCACGTCTTGTTGGCTTCTTCGAATCCCTGCCATTCCAAAAGAGCTGTTTCATAGAGGCCCGTACGTTGAATTGCGATGATGGCCTTGTCGATGACTTGCTCCAGTGTGAATGGAGGCTTTGCCATGATGGCGAAGATGTAGCATTCTTCGAGGCGGTCGAAGAGAGCCTCGATTGGTTCATTGGGATCCCAGGGTTGATCGAAACGTTGATTGTTGGCAGTCTTTTCATTGGGGGTGCAGGCACCGTATTTGACATGGAGGTTGTCGAGGATCTCGCGTGGGTGGTCGCGAACAGTGTATACCTTGGTCCCAATTTGATTGCCTGCCGGCTTTCGGAAGGCGTTGGGGACGGCGATGTTGAGGGCCTCGTTGACGGCGCGTCGTACGTTTTGTTGGGATTCGTAGACGGCTTTGTTGGCTTCGTAGAGCGTGCGAAGATTGTTTTGTTGGGCTGTGGTGTTTGCGGCCTGTGGATGTGGGCCGGGGTCTGGCCAGTTGGTCCATGGCTCGTTAGTGTGTAGAGCATAGATGGGAGCAGGCTGGACGAGGCCTAAGTAGCCAAAGTCGGGCGATTGTTGTGAAGGGATCGTCTGTAGTCTCTGCTCGAGATGTTCCGAAAGAGTACGGATGTTGCTCGCATTTGGGCGAGGGGCCAACGACGGGAGTGTGCCGATGATCTCTTTTGCCTCCTCAAACGTGATCACGGAGGGGGCCATGTTGTCGTACGCGCGCACTGGTGGGGGTACGGACTAACAACTGTTGATTAGCCAACGATACAATTGCTAATACAGATGTTGTTAGTAATTTATGGCTACAGTATTAGGCCATAACTGCAGCTCTAACACAGATGGGTGCAGCAATGGATTGGTGGTTGTGAAGCAGTCCCGGCAGCTGTCTGTCCAGTGGAGCTCTGTATTTGGTACTAGGGATCCGCGGTAAAGGGGATGCTCGTATGTACCCATTGGGTAGAGTTCCAACAGGCATGTGCCAACTGTCAACCACCTACAGACATTTCCATCACTCGTCTATAGTTGGTTGACATGTTGACAAGTAAAAAAACCAAAGTCTATGGTATCGACACATGTTAACCAAAAGTTGATAGAAAGTCGACCTATGGACTTGTGCTGTTGACATACTATCAACTACTATTGACAAAAATACACAACTATCAACCAACTATCAACCCATTGCCAAAACTTGCAAAGTTGACTGTCTTGCAGGGTTTTCAGTATCCTCAACAATTATTGCTTCCAAATGATCCATGTGAAAACAATAGAATCCTTCATCATTGAATAGGACTTTGTTGATATGACTTACTCACAGAAGGGTGGCATAAATGAATGTGGATTGTTCAATGTCCAAGCATCAGTGTACTTCCACTTCAAACTCCACTGAAAAACTCGTGAAAGAATACTTCTCATACATGTAAGTTTTTGCTCAGGAAGTTGTATAGGAGCAGCATAATGCTTCTTTGTAGTACCCATAACAACACATAGAATATACTTCAGGTTGGCAACTGTTGCACCATGTAGTACTTGAGTTCTATATTTGGGCTTGTGCGTGAGTTGCTTGAATGCTGGTGTCCCAAATTTACATGGTGAAAAGCGATCATGCAAGTCAACACAATTCTTGATTGTTTCTTGAATAATTTTCTTGCCTGATGGAGTCTTTATTTCAAGTCCACAGTTGTAGTTGCGACGGCCCATGGGTGAGGCATCTTTATTGAAGTCGCTATTAAATGTTTGTTCATTACCACTCAGTTCATTATATTTCATCACTATCCAACTGGCAAGTGAAGTTGCAAAGTACTCCCTCATTTTGTTGCACAACAACCCACATTCAGAAGCATCAACAAGTTGCCAACCTAAGTTTAAACAAGTGCATCCAAAACAGAACAAACTTGATCTTCATTCAACAATCCAAGTTAGTGTTCAGAATGGTCTTGTTGTCAAAGCAGTTGGAGGAATAAGTACTTAAAAATTTCTACCTCAGTGATGCTCTGATAAATCACTGGTCCTAGACAGTATGTGTCCACAAGCTTCTTTATTCTTGTTGTAGAATAGTCTTCAGTTAGGATTTACAAATCGACTTCAATTGTTCATTGGAGAATCACCTCACTTCTGTAGGCATCTTGTGCTACCACAATTCATCAAGTTTGGTATCCGTTTCACTTTTGACTTCAAGACCCATTTTTTTTCAACAACTCCAACTTGTTGTCAGACAAAACTCCCTCCAACCTTGGCAGAATGGCACTACAGAGAGAAATAATTGTGAAGGCATGCATGTCTCTCGATTCATCTCCTCCTTGACCCTTGCATGCTGCATACACAGAGTATCTATCAAAAGTTCTGTGACAGCATTGTCCTAAATTGAGAAATAGTCTTCTGGATCATGATCATCTTCTGAGTGCTTGTCCTTTTGAAGAATTTCCTTGAATTGGTTTGTATGACTCGCATCCTTATGTGTGCTGATGTAGTCAAAGCATCCATTTATCAGAGATTGTATAGTGGTATAGAGGACGGTGACTAGACCAGTTCCATTTCTATATGCCACAAAATGACAAATGGTGGTACCAACTTATTGCACTGCACTAAGAGAAAGAACATGGCTATTCTTTGAAATGTCTCTTTGTTCTCATGAAGTATTATATCAAATCAAGCCAAATTTGAATGCCAGAGAGGGTCTGCACTTGGTTGTATTCAAGAAACCCCATGTCCCCATCCTCTGTCAACTCAAGACGTTTATTGTGCTTGTAGCCTTGATTGCCATGAATTGTGGTTGCAGGAAAGTGAAGATTGTTTGGATTTTTGATCTCCTGAATGATCATAAGTCAGGATGTCCTAGGTGGACTCACCATGATGGTTCATGTGACAGAACAATGATGTATCTATTAAAACTGAATTGATACAGTTGCCAATGGACCCAAATGATTTAGGACTCATGTGCCATGAAAAAGAGCTGTGATAAGCTTTTGTTGATCTCATTCTTAGCTTCTTATCATCAATGATAAGATTGGTGTACCCAACAAGTTTGTCCTCCTACATCATGAAATAACTTTCCAACTCCCTATCAATACCATAGCGGGGATGCCAGAAGACAGTGTTATCTGCATGGTCTGCACTTCCCTGAGATGGAGAAAGGTTGGTGTGTCCATCAAAACTCAGAAGCAAATCATTTATTTGTCATATATTGCTATCTGAAGTCAAACCTCTGGACTTCAACCCCTGCAATGTGTTGCTCAGTATGGGAGATGGCTGTGGATGTTTCATGGAATCAGAGAGACTTCAACAACAGGAACAAAGTCCAAAGAAACTTTGAACAAACATTTCAAACTCTTTGATGTCCATAGGTTCCTTTTCCCCCTCAATCAATGATTTATTTTGGAAGCCAAGTACACTGAAAAAGAAATCTTCATTATAAACAGCACTCATATCAAGGGTAGTTGCTTGCTTGGAGTTTTCATTTGAAATAGTATTGAATTCAGAGAGGAGCCTCTTCTTTAGTTCCTTTATTTCGTCAATGTAGCCATATTCTAAGTCTGGGTCAACCTTGTTGAAAGCAACACATAATTCTTTGTACTGAATTGGCATCCTTGCCATATAGAACCATGATAGTCAAGATCAGGATCCTCATCTGATTCTCCTCCTTCAATGGATGGTATCCAGGTCTCATCTGATGACATACATAGATCATCTTTGTCCTCATTACTGGTAAAGAGCTCCTCAAAAAGGCTGTTGGTGTTGGCAGGAGAGATACTGTCAGCAATGGTAGGTCTCTGAACATCAGCACTGGCATGTAGTCCACTGTATAAATTTGTAGACGCCTTGTATAACACAGTGGAGAGAGCAAGCTGGATGTTCATGCTGCCAAGTTGTTGTTGATCTTTGTAACTTTCAAGGTTTTGGATAGCTGGAATACAGTCTTTGCCATGACAAACAGTGGAAGCTCATGGAGAGAGTTTTGATTCACTGGCAGTTGGGATCACGTAGGAACTTGGAAGTCTGTACAAAAGAAAAGCCTGCACAATTGATTGGGTAGATGTGAATGGACACGCCAGCACCCATGAAGATGCACATGATAGGCTGATCTACAGATTTGCTTGCAAATGAAAGACACAAGCAATTGCTGATATAAATTATGTTGACTTAGCAAAGGATGGACACAGAGAAATAGAAGAACCAAACCAAGCAAAAGAGAGTGGGAAACATGACCGTATCTTGAGGGATGAAGTTGGACGTACGATCAATGAAAATTGGAAGTACAATCAATGAAAATCAGAGGTACAATCAATGAAAGAGAGTATGAGGAGATAAAATGAACTGATGACATACAAGTTTGATGCATGAACATGGTGGAGAATGGAGAATACATGAGGGGGTCACTGCAAACAAAAACTGCTGTTAACCTGCCTGTAAACTCGCAAAATCAAAGAGTGTATACCTGAGGTTTCAAGAGTGTACGGGTGGCTTACTGGATTTTTTATTCATTGCTTAAGGCACAATTTTGTTCATCACACTAAGGTTTGATGCAAAAAATCTTCTGAGTGTATGGGTGGCATACTGGTAGTTCATGACCAATGATTCATGAATCACAAGTTACCACCAAAAAGATCACCTGTTAGGTCTAATTTTGGTGGCTATTCTAGGGTTGGTTTTTAGTATTTTTGGTGACAGCTTATTGGTCCTATTTTTATTTCTGAATCAGTTGGTTTTATATATGTTCTGCCAATTTTTTATACACTTGAGTGTGCGGCGCATGCATAGAGCATGAGGTGCACATTCCCACTGACCAAGCTTTAGACACACCAACCTTAGATCTTCCTTTCTCACTTTTGATACATAGCTGGACTACAGTAGAGGTATTGCAACACTCCAGTGCAGCAATAATGTGTACTGATTTCTATCTTTCAACTTCAACTATTTTTCTTCTGTCTTGCTTGTGGCAAAAAATCTTGCAACAGCTTCTAGTAATTTTCTTTGTCTTGTTCTTCTTTGCCTCTTCTTCCTCTTCTTCCTCCTCCTCCTCATTTTCCTTCAGTGAGTCACTTTTTCAACTATGGACTAAACTAGGTAAGGAAGATATCAGTATGCCTTGAAGCATAATTACCTATACATTATTTAATTTTCTGTTTGACATACATTGGTAGAAGTTATGTTTTGATGTTTGCATACCTATAAATTTATATCTCATAGCAAAATGAGCATGTATGAAGTGGCCATGGCGTCCTCGCTCACTAACCAAGCTTAAGAACACTCCTATAATCTCCCTTTTTGCAGTTCTCATATGTATGTCTACTACAGTAGAGGTACTACTCAAGTGAATCCCTAAATGAATTTACCAATTTTATTTTTAAACTTCATACTTCCTCTGTTGTAACAGAGGAGAATAGTTCACTCAAGATCATCCTATGTTGTATTCAGTCGTGTACATCATGCCACTGAGAATATTGTTTCTGCTGCTTGCTGCAAAAATTCTTGCAGCAACTATACTAGTAATAGAATAATTTGGTCATTGAGACTTCTTCTGCAAAAAATTATGGTTGGCAGTCATTACTTAGGATCCTTACAACCTACCCAGGTACCTCTAACAGATACCCCCTCATTGTTTATCTTAATACTTCAGGTAATACCTACTGTATATTGTCATTAATGAGCAGAAGATTCATGTTTCAGTCGCTATTTAAGATGTGCTTGCCAACTGGAACCTTGAGGATCTATTTATTCAACAACATGCCCAAAGTTATGTACAACATGAGTATTGACATAGGCCAAGAATCTGGAGCTTCCAGGTGGAACTCCATAAGTCTCCTTCACATTGTTTGATACAGAGGAAGGACTCAACAGTCATAAGATATGAGTTTCTCAGAAATCATATCCAAATAGGATTTTCCTTCCTACAATTCCACCATACACATTGTAGGTGTTTTCTTAGGTTGAATATCCAATGGAGGTTTTCCTTCTCAGGAACCTTCCCATGGGACAGTCCCTTGGGCAGTTGAATATGTGCCAGTCATGGAACTGCCACAAATCACTGCCAATCTCTCCCATGATCATTTGTGTTTTTTATGCATGAGATAACTAGTATCTCATTCATCACTTGTACAGTAGTGTTAAGCTCATAAAAACAAAGTCAGCAAAGTCTACATCAAGATTTTTTAAATACTTTCTGGCTTAGGTCACTATCAATTGATAACCTACTCGAGCGAATGGTTTTTGGACCGTCTGTCCATCGCTGCACTGTCCTTTGACCGTCCGTCACCGTCAAGTCGACCACCGTCCGTTCAACACCATTGCGTCTGTCCTCCACCAGTCCAGCGTTCAGCATCCACGTGTTCGCCCGTCAAGCCATTGTCTTTTGTGCACTGGTAAGTAGTAGCACCACGTCTGCGCTATGTGATCCCGCCGCCAACAAGATTCGTGTCAAGAGCATCTCCTTCGAGTGCGAACCACCACGAAGCTCCTACAAGACCCTTTTCCTTGGAACAAGTCTCGGAGCAGCCCACTCAAGAATGTCTGCTGAGAAGATGGCCCTATTGGGCTTTAGAACCAAGAGTGCGAGCGCGGAAGAGGTGGCGAGAAAGCCCCTATCCGTTATTTGCCGGATCGGGACCCAGTCCAAGAAGCTTTGGACCTCAAGCCTGAGACCCTTAAGTGCACCCTCGCAAATGGGTCAGAAACCCGAGTCATGGTTTGGTCCGGACACGGTACCAACGAGCAGTTTGTACTGCACGTGAACAAGACGTATAGTACCGCCAAGAAAATGGAGCTAATTCCCGCCTGCGATGATTCCGAAAAGGCATATGAGTCAAAAAAGGTGATTGGAAGGCTGTTCTACGTGAACTTGCCAATGACCCCCTCAGCAAGACTGAGAAAGAGAAAAAGACCGCAGAGTCACTCTCCCAAAAGGCCGACATGCTTGCCTTAAGAACAAAAATGACCGACTCGGCCCTAGAAGTTTTTCAACTCTACGCCAACCTTCTCACTGAGAAGGCACGTCAGCCCTGGGACTTAATTGTCAAGGAGCAGACGGAGTCAAGTCCCTTTCACGACATCTTTGGAGTCGAAAGGAAGAAGGCACCGGGCAAGACATCCGAGTCATTCAAGAGGTGCCAGTTACTCCACCTCTAATCATGTTTCGCACATGACGCAGGCAAAAATTTGAAATTCTATATTTCAAATTGCCTCAAGAAGCCCAACAAGGTTCGGGCGCATCAGTTTGTGCAGCGTGTGATGCAGCTGAACAACTACGTGGAAGACCTCCCGTGTTTGTATTACAGCCCAAGCGCAAGTACAATGACCCAACAGGTCTACTCCTTCACTGACGCGGAACTTGCATGCCATATATTGCGCCTGTGTCCGTTGAAGTGGCAGGACCAGTACCACTTGCTTGAGAAGTGCTATCCCAAAGGGGTTAAGCCTCTATTGCTCATTCTTGAGCGAATTGAGGTGGCGCACCCAGTGGATGAGAGACAGTCGTCTTCTAAGCCTGCAAAGGCCCAAGGAGTTGAACAGCCCTCCAAGAAGTTTGCGCTAGGCGCACGAATTCCCAAGAAGCCCAAGCAAGCATGCACAGGGTATATGCGCGTAGACAAGAACTGCGAGCTATGCAAAAAGCATGGGGGCACGCACACCACGCATAACACCGCGGAGTGTCGCCATTACAACAAAGATGGAACTCCTACACGGTGTACTTTCGGGCAAGCTGCACGAAAATCTCGTGAGGATAGTCGTCCCAAGAAGTCCCACTCCCAGGTCTTGGCTCGCATGGAGAAACTTGAGAAGTCTCTCAAGAAAGCCAACAACAAAGGCAAGAAACGCCTTTGTCATGAAGAAAGTGACAGCGATTCCGACTCATCCTGAAGTGTTGGGTTGGGTAGTACCTGGGAAAATGAAATTAGATGTAAGAAAATTAAAACTAACCAAGAGTTAGCCAATTACACTACCCCTGGTCCGATAAAAACTACCAGTAACCAAAAATTACAATTAAATGACAAAATTTTAATTCTGGATTATTCAAGTCCCCTAGTGGACGTAACTTTGAAAAATCTCAAAGACACCTCGAACTTATCCACTAACTTTGATGTGGATCCGAGCCCAGTAAGGGACACCCTACACAAATCAAAGTCAATTGAGCCATCTAATCCACAAAAATCAATGGACTCAGTAACAGCAGTACTAGCTGTGCAAAAATTAGCGACTGGAAGTCAGTCCTCAACAAAACTCAAACACTTGTCCAGGAGTCGCAAAAACAACTTCTTGAGAGTACTATTGGACACTGGTTCCGATGGTGACCTCATGTTCCATGAAAAAGGAACCAACAAGCGTTTTCCCTACTTGACTAGGCAGGTGTCAAAGTCTTGGCACACGTCGAATGGGTGCTTCCAAACCAAAGGAGGAGGCCAAGTTACTCTAAAATTCCTAGAGTACTCTAACAGCAAGGAATGCACAGTTGAACCTGATGTTGTTGAGTATGATGGAAAAAAGATGACTAAGCCAGCATTTGACCTCATCTTAGGTGTAAAAACACTAAGAGAGCTTGGAATTGTTCTAGATTTTCAAACAAAGGATATTACCATTGATGAGATCATCTTGCCCATGAGAGACATCAACAGTCTGTCAACTAGCTCTAAGATTGAAAAAGCTTGGTCAGTAAACCACAGCATGATTCATGAACCACGTAGTACTGAGGAAGCCACTCAGCGTGCAGTTCACATCTTAGATGCAAAATGTGAAAAAGCAGACCTCCAATCAGTTGTTGACAACAATTGTCCTCACCTTAGTCTCCAAGATCAAAATAAGTTGTTGGAGCTCCTCCGTAAATACAAGGACCTCTTTGATGGTACACTAGGTGATTGGAATACTGAGTCTGTCTCCTTCGAACTGAAGGAAGGTGCAAAACCGTACCATGACAGAGCCTACCCAGTGCCACATTCAGTCAAAGAGACTCTCATGAAAGAGCTCAAAAGACTATGTGACCTAGGGGTACTACAGTGGCAGCCCGCATCTGAATGGGCTTCACCATCGTTCATAGTACCAAAAAAGATCAGACTGTACGTTTCCTAAGTGATTTTAGAGAAGTAAACAAAAGGATAGTTAGAAAACCATTCCCGTTACCTAAAATTAGTACAGTCATGCAAGAGTTAGAAGGTTTCACTTTTGCCACAGCCCTTGATTTAAACATGGGCTACTACACCATTAGGTTGGATCCAGATGCATCCAAGATCTGCACCATTATATTTCCATGGGGTAAGTACTCTTACCTCAGGTTACCAATGGGAATTGCTGGTTCTCCGGACATATTTCAATCAAAAATCATGGAACAAATGGCCACCCTTGAGTTAGTACGAGCTTACATTCATGATCTACTATGTATCACCAAGGGAACCCTGGAAGACCACCTGGCTAAATTAGAATTGGTCCTCTCCAGACTGCAAGATGCGAACCTAAAAGTAAATGCTTGCAAATCAAACTTCTGTGCCATTGAAACAGAATATCTTGGGTACATCCTCTCACGAGAGGGAATAAAACCACAACCCAAGAAGGTACAGTCGATACTTGCACTGACACCGCCCAAAAATGTCGAAGACCTCCGTAGATTTCTTGACATGGTCCAATACTATCGAGATCTTTGGGCACGACACAGCGAAATGCTTGCCCCACTCACAAGCCTAGTAGGCAAGTGTGGTCATACCAAACAATCCAAACTTCTCAGGGTCAAAAAGAAACCTTGGAAATGGACCGAGGAACATCAAAAAGCATTCGATGACGTAAAGGCCACTATCGCCAAAGATGTATCCTTGGCCTACCCTGATTACTCAAAAGGGTTTGAGATCTATACTGATGGATCCAAGAGACAACTTGGAGCTGTCATTACTCAGAACAATGGGCCAATTGCATTTTTCAGCAGAAAACTCTCTGTCTGTCAGCAAAAATACAGCGTAACTGAAATTGAACTTCTAGCCATTGTTGAAACACTCAAAGAATTCAAAGGAATGCTGTGGGGCCAACAAATTGTAGTCTACACAGACCACAAGAACCTCATGCAAGATGCACTCGGGTTGACCTGTGACAGGGTTTACCGTTGGCGTTTACTGCTAGAGGAATATGGTCCTGAAATCGTGTACATCAAAGGAATCCACAACACAGTTGCGGATGCGATTTCACGCCTTGACTTTGGTCCAACAAAGGACGTTACGGAAAACTGGATGACCTTCACGAAATGCTGGTGTTATTACACTATGCAAGCAGAAGAGGACCCATCCCTGGTCAAACACTCAGACCTCATGAACTATGTGTTTGCTAACCACAGCGAAGAGAATGCAATCTATCCCCTGACAGTTCGGGAGATTGCTGCAGCTCAACAAACGCAAGAAACGCTGGATAAACTCAGCCTGCTGGAGGCATACAAACCTTAGCTGGTGGAAAATGTTCAAGTACTGTGCAAGGATGGCAAACTTGTCATCCCACAGGAACTCCAGCAGCGAGCAGTACAGTGGTACCATCACTATCTGCAGCATCCGGGGACTACTCGTCTCGAAGAGACTCTTCGCGCTGCGATGTATTGGAAAGGTCTGCGACGCTCTGTTCGCACCTTTGTCAAAAAATGTCATAAATGCCAAGTCAACAAACGACGCCAACGTAAGTATGGTAAATTACCTACAAAATTGGTTGTTTCCAACCCCTGGGAAGTACTCTGTGTGGACCTAATCGGACCATACACCCTCAAGGGCCAAGACGGCACTGAAATTGACTTTATGTGTGTCACAATGATAGATCCAGCAACCAGTTGGTTCGACATTGTGGAACTACCGGTAACAGAAGTGACTTCTGTTGCTCCCACGGGTAAAAAGGGCCACAAGGGTACTAACACACATAATAAACCTAAGGAAGCTTACTTTGATAAATCATCAGCACAGGTAGGCTCCTTAGTTAACAAGATCTGGTTTAGCCGTTACCCACGTTGTCAAGTAATCATTTACGACAATGGAAGCGAGTTCAAGCTCAATTTCGAAACCTTATGTGATTCATACGGTATCAAGCGTAAGCCAACCAGCATCAAGAACCCTCAAGCAAACGCAATACTAGAACGGATGCATCAAGTAATCATGACAATGCTCCGTACCACTGAATTAGACATGGCCAATACAGTGAAACCTAGTGACATCGCAGACTTCCTCACAGATGCTGCATGGGCCGTTCGCTCCACATACCACACAGTACTCAAAGCCTCTCAGGTGCAGCTATCTTTGGTAGGGACATGCTGTTTGACATTCCCTTCCTAGCTGACTGGAACAAAATAGGAGATCACAGGCAACGCCAAACCGATCGCAATACCGAACGTGAAAACAAGTCTCGCGTCGATTGGGATTACAAGGTTGGTGACAAAGTACTTCTTCGAAAAGAAGGTATCCTCCGCAAATCAGAAAGCAAATACCATAAAGATCCTTGGACTATATCGACAGTCGATACGAATGGTACTATCAGGGTTCACCGTGGAAAATCAGAAAGATTAAACATTAGGAGAGTAACACCATACTTTGACACTACAGACACTTAAAATAAAGAACATGTCAGTGAATCACTCTTACTCCTCTCTCCACCAACAATTACACTTGAAATAATGCTTCGTAGTCACTACTCAGCCAGGAAAGTCTTGTATCACCAGTATAACTCGGTACACATAACAAGTGTCTTCCGCTCACAAAACCGGCCTCCCCGTTTTTCCTTTCCAAAGAAAAGGTTTTTTCACACACCTCACCTGACCCTCCATTCGTGGGGGCGAGTGACATAGGCCAAGAATCTGGAGCTTCCAGGTGGGACTCCATAAGTCTCCTTCACATTGTTTGATACAGAGGAAGGACTCAACAGTCATAAGATATGAGTTTCTCAGAAATCATATCCAAATAGGATTTTCCTTCATACAATTCCACCATACACATTGTAGGTGTTTTCTTAGGTTGAATATCCAATGGAGGTTTTCCTTCTCAGGAACCTTTCCATGGGACAGTTCCTTTGGGCAGTTGAATATGTGCCAGTCATGGAACTGCCACAAATCACTGCCAATCTCTCCCATGATCATTTGTGTTTTTTATGCATAGATAACTAGTATCTCATTCGTCACTTGTACAGTAGTGTTAAGCTTGTAAAAACAAAGTCAGCAAAGTCTACATCAAGATTTTTTAAATACTTTCTGGCTTAGGTCAAGTATAGAAGCTTGGCTAGTGACAAATCATCATCCCTATAAGTGTTTGTGTGTACTGGGAGGGAAATGGTGTAGCTATGTGGGACAACTGATCCATCACCAGTTCAAGGAACAGACAATCCCATATGCATATGGGTTACAAAGTATTAGTATCATCCAATAAGAAGTATTTTAATCAGAAGTGTAGGTGATATGAGTAGCAGCAGCTTTTATGAACTCTATATAATTTGACCAAGAAACAGCAAATACAGCTGTACAAAAGACAACTGTACAGTTTGATTTGCACACTTGCTCTCCTTTCCACTTGGCATATAGATAGCCGCATTTTTGTTTGCTCCAATTTGATTGATTTCCTAGCACATCTATCAGAAACTTAGTACCCTATTGAGTTTCTTGATGTTGAGCTTGTCATGATGATCCTTTCCTCTTCCTTACTTCAGAAATATCATCACATCTTTGGCAACTTCATCAAAGTACATTTTATTGGGTTAGTTGTCATGTTAATCAAGTGTGGAAAAAAGGATTTAGATCAACATGTAATGTGACTAAATACAATAAGAGCACTCCCCTTTTTCTGTCATTCATTTGACAGACAGAAATCATGTCATAGGTGGAGTAAAAATATTTGCATTCTTATATTGGTCAAAAAATGTGTTTTTGAGCTTTCAAAAGGTTTTCTGATTTCATGTGTTTGAACGCTTTTGCAAATTGTTTTCAGATTGATGTGATGGATTGGAAATTGAAATGATCCAACCAATTCATTCTTGCAGAAAATTGGTTCTTTCTACAGAAGGATATCAAGGTTACTTCATTCATGATCATTTATTTTTCAATTTACTAAAAATCTGTTTATAGCTGGCCAACCTGATATCATTATAACACTAGTATACCTACCATAAAAATCAGATTATATGTCCCTAAATTGTCAAAAGATGCATATTCGGCTCCGGACAAAGTTAATTTAGCCAACATGTTAAGTGATACATCTCTTTTGGCTGTTTGCTCCAAAACTGTCCCTTCCACCGCCGCGAAGTTATTGTGTGTATAGTGGGTTTACACGACAAATGGCATATCTTGAAAACCAGAAAGAGATATGTGGAGCTACTCACACAGGCATATTGTTTAAGACAAGTTCAATCGATTCGTTTTGGTGCTCAGTTTGCACAGGACATTTAACTAAGCCAAAACAAATGTCAAAAAATTGGGTGGAAGGATCTCTTGATTTCAAAAAGAGTCATGTCATAGTGTTGCACCAATGTTTGATTGCACAATTTGACCTTAACCTTATCTACAACAGCTTATTTTTTAAGTTTTGCATCATTTCTGTTGCCTTCATCTGTTTTGCTCCAAATAATACCATTGTGGTGCATAGATCTCATCTTTTGTTTGAGAATGAAACTGTCTTTGGGCTTGAAGAAATCATACAGCATTGAAAGCAACAGGGTCTTGCCCTTGTGCCCAACTATAAATGTCATAGAATATGCATCACATTGTAATCATCCACTTGTCGGGGATAGAGGTCATTGGATGGCATCAGCTCCAACTGCAGTCCCCAAACAAATCTATTTGCCTCAACAGATCAACAAGTGGTCACAAACAATGAAAAAGTGCAAAGGGCTAACACTTTTGGTTATTCGCTGCACTGAAGTTTCATTGAAGCCTGCATCTGTTAAAATCACATTGCAAGTCCCATTTGAGATGTGTGTGGTAAAGAATCTCCTTGTTATCTTCAGGGATGTAAAAACAACTCTTGCTGTCATCTTCTTTGCTTGTCTCTTTCAAGCTTCAGAATCACTCCTGCCCACCAAGAAGGAGTTGAACATTATGAGAATTTTGTATATTTCAATGTACACTTTGGTGTGGAGCCCCTTACAGGTCAGTCTTTAGCAACTGTAAAAGAATACCATGGAATATTCTTTTTCCGACTCCACTTTGATTAACAGTGCTGAGTCTTCTTAGATAATCAATAATGAATTTCAAGACATTTAAGTTTGAAATCTTTGATACAGACAGATCATGTGATTGCTTGATCAAGGATGTCACCTAAAAATATATCCAAGATCCTGTATACATTACACCAAAAGATTGTAACTATCAAGCCACTTGAGATAGTTGTCATTTGTTTTGAACTAGATGGCATAATCATGACACATCGACTGTGTTCATTACATTACATGTAAGCCTCTGTAAGGGTACATCGCAAGGTTGATCTAGTTCTATGTTATATGAAGTTTGGCTAAAACCTCTTAGTGATTTGATTTTAAGAGTAATCGGCTTTATAGAAGTATGCACTCATGATGGTAACACAAGGCCCAGAAACAATAAAGAAGAAAGAACTGTATCCTGCTTCTAAGCATGATATTACTGTCTTCCAAAGTGGCAAACCAAATGAACCCAATGACACATGGGGGCGAACGAAAAGTCATAATTGTGATACAGGATGGTCAATAAATAGAGTTGCAATAGTTATTGGACCAGTCCAAGAACCATGAGAAAACTCTACACATCAGGTTCCATTGCTGGAATATCCCCAAGAGTCACTTTGTAATGACAACAAGACACTGAACACCATGGACTTACATAGTCACATCATGGCTTCATTTGCTGCAAAAAATCATTTTAATTTTGAGCAAAAATCTGCCATTTTAGTTACATTGTGCATCCATGTGTTTTTTATGATTTATTCATCAATACTTTATCAAACACTACAATATGTTTTATATGACATCAAAACTTCACTCTAGTCACAAACAACATCTGCACCTGCACACCCTCACATGAGACTGTGTTTGACACTGTTAAGTTAGGTCAGCGGTTGTGACAAGACAGCATATCAGGATTTGGGATGACGTCCAGAAGTGTCATGATGCTATCATTCTGTCAACAGCATATTATAGGTATCTTTAACAAAGGCATAATAAATTGCAGCATATAGGTTCTGGCAAGCCACATCTTATTGTTTGACCATTTGCTACACTGCGACCTATGCAAGTTTTGCACATTAAAATACTTGGTATAGATACAAAAGTTTGTCAGGTATTGCGCAAGTGAGCATCAGTGCAGCTGTAAAAGACTTACTATCCTTATCTTGAACCATCAGACCAAAAACGTTTGCATGTCATGTTTTCATCATTTCCACTTCATATGTTGTGGTTCTCCAAACTTCCAACATGACATTCAACATCAAGGAGGCTGACTTGAACCGCATGTGGGTCAACAATACACAGCTTCACTCAAATCACATATTCACTATCAGGATCCAATTTGAATCTCTCCAAATCCAGCTCTAAGTCATTTGTAATCTTGCAGATTCAAGATTTTTCATTGACCAATCAATTGGACAAACCCCAATGCACAGTATCTCCTAATGTTGTTCGCTTTGACTAAAATGGAATACACTGAGCTCTCCTGTCCATCATTTAAATTGGATTGTATTTTTTCTGAAAGAACAAAGTGAGATATGAATCTTTACAATTGTACAGTGATGCAAAATGCAAACCCCTGATCATTCAACTATAAGAAAATATTTTTGCAGACCATAGTAGCTCACACATGGAACTTGGATGTCTTCTAGTTGCATCAAAAGAAAGTTTTAATTTGAGACTGCAGTAATCAAAAGGTCATACAGCAGGTGCCACCCCTGACTTTCCTTAGATCTGCTTGACCAAGTTTCAATTCATCAATTGGTTTGAACTCTTTTGTTCATTCAATTATTTAGGTAATCTGTAAACTTTTTTACTCATATGTTTTTGCATTCCAATGATGGATATCAGAAAGTTGACCAAATTGAATTAGATGGGGTGATACCAATACACTTCATTCAAGGATATGCCCTTTTGTCTAGCATTTTGAGCAAATTTGTGCTGACTGGCAGAGGCTGTAGAATCTTTAATGTGGCCATTGAATCCTTCTGTTGCAATAATCTACCTGATGTGAACAACTGAGAATTTTTAATATTAAAAAAGTATGTGGAGTACATGTATGGTGCAGGGAATGTTTCTGACTACGAAGATGTGCTGTTGAGAGGGAAAACATCACACACAATCTCATAATCAATCTTCTGTCGTCATCAAAATTCAACAATACTATGATTTATTTGTCAATGTTTAATTGAGGTAGATCCTGCCTCTGCAGTCTTTATCAGTTGAATTGTTTTTATTGGCCCAGATAAATTCTGTTTGGGTTTAATACCCTTGGCCTTGCTTTGCAGCAATCATTGTAATGATTATGCCATTGTATTTGTTGCAAGCCGATGTTTTGTGACTAGATTCAAGCAAATGGGTTGTTGTGTGGGATATGAAGTAAGACCATTGAATCTTCTTTTCTGCTGGTTTAGCTGCCACAATGCTATTCATAGTTCTAAGTCAAAATATCAAAGTAACCTAAATATGTTTGTATACAAATTTGTGAGAATAAACAAGACCAACACAACTCCCAATCTAGATCATATTTTTGTCAACCTGGGCCAGGCTCCAAAGGGCTTCCAATAGTAGGACAGAAAAACCTTTTCAATTTTCACTTGGCATCATTATACTTTTCGACATTGTCAGACTGTTAATTTGTTATGCCATCCATAACCAAACTTTGAACATGAAACCCAGTGTTCATTACTTTAGCATTGTCCCTTACTGTTATACACCTTACACAAAGACTGTTCTTGCCACAAGAGGCTGCAAATCTCAGGAGTAGTAAAGCATTCTGCTCCACAATATGCTGCTATGAAGAGTTTGGACCAAGAGATTCTGCCAATTTGCTCTCCATTCTATTCGGAATAAAAAAAATAAATTGGCGCTACTGATGTCAATCTTTTTTCATTTGTGGCTTTTCTCAAAATTCTCACAACGAGGTACCTCTGCCAAGATTCATAGATGGTTTGTCATCACTTGTAGACCATTTTCTAGGTGATGAAGCCAAGTGACATCAACAAATTTTCTCTTTGTCATCAGCTTAAACCGGTCATGATGTTGCTAGGAATGGCTTTTGATGGCATAACAGGGGCAGTAATGGATGCAATACCTTCTGCTTGTTTTGTGCCATCTGTTTATGATTCAATTTAGCCACAATGATGGTTTGGCAATAAATGGCCATATTAAGCCTTTAGATCCAGCATTCAAAATTGGGGATGAATGCATAGACAGCCATTGAGTACAAATCAGATGTCAAATGTATTTCTGATTCGCAAGAGGACGAAAATTCTGAGGCTCAGCCCATCTGTTGTGAACTTAATTGGACCCCAACACTCATTTCTGGTACTTTTGCCAGTAAACTGGGCTTCAGTGGATCCTGGATTGCATTTGGCTGCAAAGTTTTTGACATTGAACCTGAGGTTTTCATCCCTGGACCCAAGTGATATGACAGCATTGCCTGCCTTTGAGGTACCTCCAAACCCTTATCATGCCAAGGACTCAACATGCCCAAATGCTCAAGATTGCAAGTCTCCTTTCTAATCCTGAGCATGGTGGTAAGAAGAAATAAGATAAATTGAGTCAAGATTTTATTCGAATTGTGTGATTATGTCCAAGCTCAATTGTGAAACTGGTGCAATTGCCTGATCTTACAACTAGTAAGTGTTTCACAGTAAAGCAATATTGTAAACAGCTATCTGTTGCATTTTGGGATGAACTAGTGAACAGCAGACACCTCCGCCTTTATTCTTACAGTAACAGATTTTTCCAATAACAGCCAACTTGGCTTTGCAGGTTTTACCACATTTTTGAACAGGTCTATTTTGGGTGGTTTTGTTTTAGCAACCAGAAGTCTCTTGAAAGCCATTTTTTCTGGTGCAGCAATTGAAATAATAGACAATGAATGTTATTTTTAAAGACAAAATTACACAGTTTATTTTGATAAGACACGTTGTCAATGCTGTCTTTGCCCTAATCATCATTGTTGTCCTCAAATCCACTGCTGGTTTTATCCTCGTCATCAAGTTGTGATGATAAAGATCTTAAAAGAAGTCTCTAAAAACTAACTTCCAACTCACTTAGGATCTCATTTGTTGATATAACACATATAATGACAGGACTCAACACTTTGGAATTAATGCATAACTGTGTAGCTTCGGATTTCCACTTACTAACTCTAAAATAGAAAGTAATGTTTTTGCTGGTCTTGGTAAAATATGGAGGCTTTCCAATGGAGCCAAGAGAGGATAGAATTTACCGTCTACAAATCCGTTTAATATGTACCGGTTGAATTGGAGCACTCTCAGGTTGCATGGTATGTCTTTTGTGTAGGCAAAAATAAATTGCATGAGAATACTCTCTTCTATGCAAGAGACCATTACAACACCAGCAAGACAGGCAACTCGGCCCCAAAATAGGTCACCTATTAACAAAGTGTGTCCATTATCTACCATCATTTATCAATGGGATGTTGATAAGTCAACTCGTGTAGACCAAAATGTCCATATAAGGGCAAAATATCAACTTTTTTCTTTTTATCAATTATGTCAACAAGGTTAGTCAATGCTATTAACCATCGGAAATGACCAACTATTGAGTAAAATGCAGAAGGTTTTAGTACCACATCAAACAATTATCACCCTTTTTCATTAGTCAATATAGTTGATTTTGTGATCAACGTATCAACAGGTCTAAAACAAAAGCCAACAATATCAACCAATGTTGACCAAAACGTCAATAGAAGGGCAAAGTATCACTCCGGCTAGTCAACAGGCTATCAACAACTCTTAACCAATACCAAGCTGCCTGTCTTGAAGGTTTGCCACAATGGCAATCACCCCCACATCATCTGCAACCATCATGTCCCATTTCTGATCCAATTCAACTTATTACACAAGAAATTGCAACATTTCTTCCATGTCATTTTTGTTTCGTGGTTGCGATCATTTTAGGAAGCATGGGATATATGAAAATAGCAATGTAAGCTGAATTTCATTGTGATTATGCCCCTATTTATCCAGTTACATCATCATCTCATAGATATCATCATTGCTGCTCATGTCAATGTCATTTTTGGTGGGCTACTACTCATCGTGTTTGAACAGGGACTTCTCACCCTCCATGGTGCTAAGATGCAACAGAATTTGAATAGACCAAACCAGGAATGGAGAGGTTTGACCACATGAAACATGATGATTGTGTTTAGAGAGAGTTGCCACAATTCTTTTCCATTCAGTCAAAGGCTGGCACTCTTGAGCAGCATAGACCACATAGAGGGACATGGTCTCATTCTGCTTACCAGGTGAAGCTATGTTGCTGCAATTCTTTTCTATTCAGTCAAAGGCCTGCATTTTTGAGCGGCATAGATGCCATAGAGGGGCATGGTCTCCTTCTACTTACCAGGTGAAACTATGTTGCCACAATTCTTTTCCATTCAGTCAAAGGCGTGCATTCTTGAGTGGCATAGACCACATAGAGGGGCATGGTCTCCTTCTACTTACCAGGTGAAACTATGTTGCCATGATTCTTGTCCATTCAGTCAAAGGCCTGCATTCTTGAGTGGCATAGGCCACATAGAGTGACATGGTCTCCTTCTAGCTACCAGGTAAAACTACAAACTATGTTGCCACAATTCTTTTCCATTCAGTCAAAGGCATGCATTCTTGAGTGGCATAGACCATATAGAGGGGCATGGTCTCCTTCTACTTACCAGGTGAAACTATGTTGCCACAATTCTTTTCGTGAATGGAGAAGCTATTGCTCATGGAGCACAAAAATGTGACATGATGGGCATGTTTCTTTAAATCAAGATTGCAGTTCAACTGTGATTTTGAATGAGATGCCACAGTTGGATTTGGAGCACAACAAACCCATGTACATAAATGAACTCAAATCTCCTGAATGATAAATGTGTACTTTTTTGCAAAAAGTGGCACCCAGCCACTGTGAAAGAAGTTGTTCCTGATCAATGCACATTAAGTAGAGAATTGCATTTTTTCTTACAGGACAGAGTGCCTCAGTGCTACAGTTAAACTGATAATAGGTACATAGATGGGATTCCCAAGTGAAACAATGTCTCATTTGGAGTGTGTCAAACAAAATCTTGAATGTGTACTAGTTTAACTGTAGTACTGATGCACCCCCTTTTGTAACATTCTTGTCAGTATTCTTTGGTTGACCATAACTTTTTTCACAGCTCTTGGAGCTGAATTTGTGCAGAATACTACAAATTCCTTTTTTTGCAAGCTTTCGATTGATATATGGGTCAATGGGTCTCTGACCATGGCATCCCCTGTTGGAAGTCTTTTCACCTAGTACTGTAGTAACAGTTAGAAGAGTCTTTAGTTCTTGGATTTATGATCTAGATTTATCGTTATGTCACTCGGACTATCTTGCGTCACTATCTTGGTGCGCCCCGGTATCTTGTCTTGTCTGAATCCCACAAGATACTTTACCCCGCGCTACTTCCCTCTTCCGAGTTCGGGCGATTTCGCTCTCTGACAGCCTCCCCGCTCGAATCTCGGACCCTCAGGTACTCATCGTGTCCCACGTACTTCGGTATGTGCCTATCGAATATTGCCGACGTCACATTCTTTGTAAAAATGTCTGCGTCATTCGACTCACCGGATACATGACGTATCACCAGTAATCCCTGGTCTTTCAGCTCGCGTAAAGTAATTGCGCACATCCACATGACGCGTTCTGCCTCCCACACTCCAACTGTTCGCAATGTCTACTGCGCCGGAGTTGTCCATTTCCAGTACCATTGGCAACTCCACTTCAAGTTCTAGAGACTCCATCAGCCTATAGATGTACAGCATATCCTGTGCCACCATGACACCAGCTGCTATTTCCGCCTCTGTCACTGACAGGGTCACAAACTTCTGTGTGATGCTCCGGAATGATATGGGTACGTCATTCACAAACACACGACCCCCTGAAATGCTTCTTCGATCATCCGGGTTGGTTGCATAATCGGAGTCAGATCTACCATGGATCTTGAATTTGTAGCCTGGTTCCCACGTGTCTGTTGGGGAAATCACTAGGCCTCTGTTTTCCGTGTGTGTGACGTACTTGATTAGTGTCTTGAGTGCGCGGACATGAGCCTCCCTAGGCGCAGTCATGTGCCTAGCTAATCCGCGTACTGCATTGAAAATATCAGGGCGCGACCATTGCATCATGAACATGCAAGTCGCTGTTGCGGACCGGTACATGGTTGTGTCTTGCGTTGTTGTACCATCATCATCGCCCTTTACGAGTACCTGTCCCGCCACTGCTGGTGTTTTGGATACGGGCCCATCCGGTACCTCATACTCGTCAGTTAATTTCTTAATAAGAACTGGTTGCGTAAACTTAACGGTACCAAGTCCTTTCGTCGCGCGTGATGGACAGCTTGCTGCCCACGTACTCTGTGAGTACCCCTTCGTGTTTACACGTGAATGCCCTTTCTAAATCGCGTTGGACCTGTTCCACCAAATGCGGAGGGCCCAAGACCATGGCGTCATCGACCCAGGCCACAAACACGACCATCTCGTTATTAATCCACCCATAAAACAGGCATGGATCGGCCTTTGATTGCTTGTAGGTCACGTTTTTGATGTGTGTTGCAAGCGTCTTGAAAAAACAGTATGCAGCCTGTTTAGTACCGTACAATGGTACGTTCATACGTAGTCGGACGTCACCTGGGTACCACTCCTGAAATCCATCCGGGACCTCTATGTAGAGTTCTTCGCCGTTCGCGAACTTTCCCTGTAGGAATGCCCCTTCAACGTCTATAATTGCTGGCGTCCATGTCTTGTTCATGCAGTATAGCATCAGTACGATTCGCACTGTGATGGGATTGGTCACTGGTGCAGCAATAGAGTCAGAAGCATAATGACTCCCATCGACTTGCTCGTACCCACGTGCGTTGAGCCTTCCCCTTCTGGTTCCGTTGGACTTCATTTTCATTGCCCACGTGGTGGTGAGAACCTTCGCTCCCCTCGGTAGCGAGTCTCTTGGGACGGCAGTTAGGGCATTATATTTATCGAATCGTGCCTTCTCATTTTGTATCTCTTTTCGCCACTCGTCCGCATCAGGACTGCGCATGGCTTTCTTGTAATTGAGAACCTTCAGTTGACTCGTGTGGCTGATACCACCACCTCGCCTGCCCCAATAAGGGCCATTTCCATGCCGCAAGGCCATATACGTATTAGCCACTTCTCCGTGGTCTAGCTCGGCCATCTCGCCTAGATACCTCAGCTCCACTGCCGGTGCGTACGTGAGCCTCTCTGGTGGCTTTATTGCACGGCCTGCCCTGGTACGCCCAGTACCGGGCCCCTTGATCAGGGCGTGTCCCACCGTACCTTGCCTCCCGGCTCTTCAGGTTGATTGTTGGTTGGTCCTGACATGGTGGCGTCATCGTCATTTTTCGCACCTAACCCGTAACTGATTCTGACCCTATTATTGAGTCTAGTTCCTCCTGGGTATCTAGGTCAATGACTCCCACTGTGTCATCCTTGAAAAACATGCGTTTTAGCCAGTATACATCGCGACTGACTATGACACGTGATGTCCTCATGTCCCACATTCGTGCGCTGTCACTTTCACGATCAGCGTATCCCACGAACATCATCGTGGCCCCACGATCCCCGTCTTGCCGTCTTTGCCTTCAGCAACAACCCCAGCTTCACCCCATATCACGGAGCTTGCCGGACCACGAGGGGTTCGCGCCAAACATGTGCGGCGTCACGAGTGGCCTGTTTGCCCTTTACCTCGACTACCACCAGCCCATCCAGCTGTGTTGCGCACGCAATAGCCTCTAGGGCCACTTTGGACTTGGTGTCCTCAGGTACCCTTGCGGCACCCATCATAGCTCGTGCCTTCCCGCCAGGTGCGGGAATGCCAGTTCAGCCAGGCTGTTGTGCTGTGGTGTGTCGTGGCGTGAACTCAAAGTCCAAGGGCTGTAATGCTGCCCAATCACTGTTTGCAGCGCGTTTCGCCAGCTTGTGGTTCTCACCAGCTGGGTCCAATCGTATGTACCTCGCTGGTATACCTCGGGACTTCATCTTGTTCAAATGTTCGCATGTACGTTCCACCGTCTCACTCTTGGTCACGGTGAAGTCGCTCCATTTCTTTCCTGTGGCTTCACACACAAGGACCTTCCAATTATCGCGGTTGATTGTGACATCATCTGACGCCTCTGTCTTGATTGTTATTTTTGACAGATCCAGGTATATACGGTGCCCTGGTATGTCAGTCTTGGGAGTGTTCGACTCCTTCCTGACGTTTTTCTGCCTAGCCTTGGATTGCGCGCAGTGTTCGCATGGTTTCAATGTCCCACGGTAATGACCCAACCGAGTTCCCTAGCAGTCTTGCGCCGCGGAGTCTTCGTTCGATGACCCAACAAGCAATGGGCCATATTGATATTAAGCCTGACCTGCTTTCCGATACTCCCTGCGGTCACTTCCACGTTTCTTGCAAACTTGCACGCATATATTGCCCCCTTGTCAGTGGGGACCACGATATCAAAGTCAATGATTCCACCTTTCCCGTTTTCAATACGGATCAGGTTCTTGTCACCCTGTACTATTTTCCACCCCTGTTTGTTTATCAGTTTGGACATGCTCAGAAGGTTAAAATTGTGTTTCTTGCTGAAACTGCAGTCTCTCAGTACTGCCCTCATACCAGTTTTCCGTCCTTGCCCACGAATACCCCTGGGATGTCAATTAGGGCTGTTGACTCAACAGCTGAGCCCGTGTGCCCCAGGCTGTATATCATCGTGTCACGGATGTTTCTTGCACCTGCGTTGCATCTTGTCACGTGCGTGCTCGCACCGGTGTCACAGATCCACCGCTCATCCTGGCGCAATATTGCCAGCGCGTCATCGCCTTTTTCATCAGGCACGACCGCTTCAAGTTTGTCGGGTTTAGTGTCACCAAGGATACCTCGACACTTTCGAGGATGCCGCTTCTGTCTTAGCGACCTTCTCCTTGTACCAGGTGGGTGCCTTCTCAGGATTTTTCTTGTAACACTCCACCTCCTTATGACCCTTCAGGCCACAGAAGTTGCACTTCTTGTTGGAGCTACTGCCCCCTTCGCTGTCATTCACGCGACCACCGTGCATCTCCCCTTTGCGTTTCTTGCAATCAACGGCCTTGTATCCACATACTTTGCCGCAGTTCCTGCACTTCCCTTGAGCGACCCATCGCCTTCAGCGGAAGCCAGGTGAACTTCTTTCTCACCGGTACTTCTCTTGGTACCGCTCTTGGTGAGCCTCTGAATCTCCGAGGCGCTGTTGCACAGCCCGTCGAAATCGGGACTCGAGGACTTCAGCTCATCCAAGATCAATCTTGCATCTGACGTGTCATGGTTCTTTCGCGCCATCAACATGCACAACTCCTGGTCAGTCTTTGTGACCTCGTACTTGTCAAGCACTCCAACCACGTCATTATAAAAGTCCCTCGCGCCTTTCAACTGCAGCCTATCTAGCTCAGCCTCCATTTCGATCATGGCACTAGCGTCCGAAGGCTTATTCGCCTTCTTGGCCTTCGCAAGCGAATTAGGTGTGCGAGTCCATTGGGGAAGTCAGTTGTCTTCGTCTTCCCCAGCAAGGCAATACCGTGACTCTTACCCTGCCCCAAAGCGATTATTGCACACAGTTTCTTATTGGCCTTGTACAGCTCAATACGAATCGCCTCCGCGGGATTAGTCGCGTTGAGTGATGCGAACTCCGTCTTGGTCGGACAGTTCGCCATCAAAGTGGGATCCAATGCATCCCCACACCCATGAACTCGGCGTGCGCTTCAATCTTGCTGACGTACACACGAAACTCTCCGCCTTTCCATCCCAATACGGGATCTTGCTCAAGCTGTTATCACTCATCTCGATTTCTTGTTGGGCTTGTAACTTCCTCAAGTTACTTGAGTATGTTGGAAGTCTTTTCACCTAGTACTGTAGTAACAGTTAGAAGAGTCTTTAGTTCTTGGATTTATGATCTAGATTTATCGTTATGTCACTCGGACTATCTTGCGTCACTATCTTGGTGCGCCCCGGTATCTTGTCTTGTCTGAATCCCACAAGATACTTTACCCCGCGCTACTTCCCCTCTTCCGAGTTCGGGCGATTTCGCTCTCTGACATCCCCTTCAAAATGACTATTGATAGTCAAACTTAACGAAAAAGTATGCGACATTCATGTCATGATATCATGTTACACTTTCAATAACTTTGCAAAAATATTGCAACAACATAGTTTCACTTCACTCCTAACATTAATAGGAGTGTACAACAGCTTGATGATGGCCACCAATGCCAAAGCAGAAGCAGATGTCCCACTATATATGTTCAATGTTGTGAATGAATTGTGGCCCTACTACTTCTGTCATCAAAGAGAGAACAGGGTGCTTTTCTACACTGTGATGTCTGATATATTTCTAAAAATCATTGTACCATTTCTTTGAATAATTATAATAGTTATTATGAATTACATGGCATGTATGGCACTATTAATTCTGTTGCTCAGCTGCTGCATCACTTGTCCATGTAGAGATCTCTTTGGCCTTCTGCCAACCATAAAAACTTATATATACCAAATATTTTGGGTGACAAATCCTATCACTCATGTAATCTGTCCCATGGCTAGAGATGTCCCTTCCCGGCTCGAACTATTCATACTCTATCACATTCTGGCTGATTGTCAAATCTTAACTTCACCTGAAATGTCACCATAAAAGCCTAATGAGCAGCGCACCCAGGACAAACAAAAATGAACAGCAATGAATGCCCCTATAAGTCAATGATGTAGGGAATAAAATCCAGCACTGTAAAAATAAACTTACATTCAATAGATTCCCATATTTTCCCCTAACTGTCATGATGGTTGCTACGTAACAACAATTGCATGGTACAAACGGTGCAATTTCTCCGGAAGTATGACCGACTTGACCTTGACCAAACCAAGCGGCAGGATGGTTGCAGGTGATGCTGCGGTGAGGGCGATCGTGGCGGACCCGTTGTTGCAACGGTATTCCTCATGGACAAAATATGTTGCGGGCGACGGGGCGGAAATTGTCATGGTGTGGAAGTATAGTGTCGCGATTTTATTTTCTCTGTTGCGTGGAATCTTAATGTTTTTTATGTCGTGCGGCGTAACGCGACAGTATTGTCTTCGACTACAATTAAACAGGCATCGATTTTGGACAAGAACGGAATCAAATCTTAAATTCAAATTTAGTGGACATTATTTATGCCTTTATTCGTGAAGCCGCACAATGAAGTGCCAATGTTGTTCCGAATACGATTGGATTGGGGTGAGTCACTCTACAATGGCGGCTTGAGTGTCGAGAATGCTGTTCGGACGATTCCATCGTGTTAGCACATCATATTGTACCTTGTTCTACCTTAGTTTCAAGCCTACAAGATGATTTTCACGAGAACCGAGAAAAAGAATTATGTAAGTGTATCCGTACGACATGCAATACTACACTCAAACAAGACACGAGATCCATACGATCTAAGGTTCATCAGTTGTTCATCAAACCCACGCCACATAACAGGAACACCAGATGAAAAACAACCTAAAACAACCACCGCTGCCACCATGATCCTCCTCCCCCTCCTCCTAACAACCCTCCTCAGCACCACCCAAGCCCAATCGACCAGCACCACACTCACCCCCGTCACCACCAGCACCACCGTCCTCACCACCTCCCAAACCAATCTACTCACGGCCCAATCGGGAGGAATCTTCACCATAACCTCCGACATTCCCGTGACCATCTCTCGATACAACGACGATCGATACAAAGACGGAGAACAACCCGTTTTCCCCACCGACGCCTCCGTCATTGTCACGAGTGATTGCGGTGACGATGGATCGGTCTCGCCGGTAATCTCGTGGGATTATTCCACGGGCGGTGCGGTATCCATCTCACTCAACGGAGCATCATCCTCGACGTCGTTTTTGAGCGAGGTGGCATCGTACGACGCATCGTGGGAATGGAGGAATTGGGAATGTGATATTTATCCCACTCCGGCACCGTTTGCGTTTAGTGCGTTGAGTTTGGGGCCTACGGAGGCGGGACAGGTGGTCAAGATTACGAGTCAGGCGGGGGAGCAGACTTTGAATGAGTATCAGGCGGAACAGAAAGCCAATGGGAATAGCGGTGGTGATGCGGATGAGGATGAGTCGGATGATCCGTTTAAGGAGGAGGAGTACAAGTCCACTAGTGGGGCGATGGGGGTGGCCGTGTGGCGTACGGTGCTTTTGGGAGGATTGTTGATCGCGTTGTTGTTGCCGGGACGTGACGGAGAAGATCTTTTGGCCCATCCTCGTTTCTTTGCCGTTGGGAAAGTCGTCGTGGCAGTTGCGGCTCTTTCTCCCCTGTTCCCCAAACATTCTCGCCATGTCCTCTCCGACAATTTTCGTGTGTTCACTTCATCCCAGGCAAAGGATGCCACCGCCACCTCCCATCAAACATATCGAAATCTCCAATCCAACACGTGCACCTACAACGTCGAAATCCTCATTGACGGATGCACCCACCCCCTGGTAATCAACGCACCGGCCGCCCGCATCGTCGATGCGCTGGTTATGAATTCCTCCTCTCAAAAGGGCAATGCCGACGATCTTTGCCTTTATCAATACTCGTCCGATATTACCTTTCCCCTGGATTCCAGTACGACCACTCTGGACATGAGCAGTGGATCCATTGAGGTGGATGCCTTGAGTTATTCCGAGTGTATCCGACCTACGGATGGCAGACCCTTTGTCGATTCGAGTGGGGGTAGTTTGGTGGCGAGGCCTTTGGTGAGGGATGGTTGTGAGTCGTTGGGATCTGCTCCTTCCTGGACGGGCAATGCCAACACGTGCATTCCAGTGGATTCCCAACCACACGACATTGGCAATCACAACAGTACTACCAGCACATACAATCCGCCTCTTCCCACCGCATCCCTAGGCGAAGAATGGACCCAACGCGCCCTGGGAGAACACGCCTCCATCGCCTCCTTCTCTGCTTTTTCCATCGCTCTCATGACCAATGCCGCACCCGTAGCCTTGGTCCAAGATGCATTGACGGCAGGATTGGACGAGGTCCGTCATGCACGCACCTCGTTTGAGATTGCCTCCAAGTTGTTGGGGAGGGAGGTGGTGCCGGGGGCATTGCCGGAATCAAAGCATGAATTCGGTAGAGATTTGACCCAGTTGGCATTGGCCGTGGCGAGGGAGGGGTGTGTCGATGAGACCTTGTCTGCGATTGCTGCGGCAATGGAATCGAAGGAATTGAGTCATGCTATTGAGCATGGATTGCATTACATTGAGAAGTATGCAGGTTTGGATGAACCCACTGCCACTTGGATAAGAGACGAATTGAACACTATTGCCATGGAGGAGAGTTCTCATTCGGCTCTGGCATGGAGGACATTGTTTTGGGTTTGTCGTGTGGATTCTGAGGCATGTAATGTCGTCAACAGCAAGGTGCTGGATGAGAGTCAATTGGAATTGAGATTCAATTATCGATTTGCTTCTTCTTTTGAGGACAAGCCTGAGTCACTCTCTGAAATGAGACGAGAGTGGAGAAAGGTGTATGGAGCACTACTGGCAAACGTGAGATTGGACGAGTCGCAGTTGGAAGGGGACTACTTGCTTTGCTCTGAGGCCGACAAGAGAAAAGAGATGGATGATGGAAACGCCATTCTACCTAAGCTGACGGATAATGTTCTTCGAGGGGTTTTATGTGAGGCGAGCCCTGCGTCACCGGGTGTTCGACTATGATGATGCAGACAGTTTTTATAGGATGAACACCACATTTAATAGGCCTTACGCTTTTTTGCGTATGTAGTCAGTGCTACATTGTCATGCAGAAGCCTAATATTTAAGTACTATACACATATTCCTCTGTTTTCTCTGATAGAATCCGGTTTTCTAACCAACTCATATATTGGAGGTCTCCCATTGCTAGCACATACTGTTGAGGACTTTTCCAGATTACTACATTCGATTACTCACAATCACAATCACAAGAGAGGCTATCCCGGAATCAGAGATTCATACTGCTCAGATAACAGTATGGCCCTAAGAGGAACTCGATGCAATGCCCCATCTATGTTCGTTGCTAGGGGGAACAATGTAGGCTGTACTACTTGTATCTCTGGGACACTGTATGTCGCAAGTTTCACCAATGCTTAACAGAAAATCTTTGTTGATGGGGTTGAAAACACTGCCATCCTCGAAGAATCCCTTGGGATCATTGGTCTCATAATTCCAACTGACAATAAACTTCTGTTCAGGATTGGTTTTGGATGGACACCAAGCCGTGTTTGCCGTCCATGTCAAACACAGATTATCTTTTGGTGTTGGATTCGTGGGATTGCCATCCGGAGCACCACCCAACCATGGAGTCAATGACTCAATGGGCAATGGGACAGTTGTAGCCTGTTTGAGTGGACAAGAATCCAGTGTTGCGATGTATGGAAATTTAGAAAGGCCAGGCCATTCGATGAAACCTTCTCTACTGATATATCTTGCCAAAGCCCTGTTGACGTTAGGGAATTGAATGGCAAATGGTAACGACAGGATAAGCTCCATTTCAACTGGATCGACACCTTGGGCAGTAAATGTTTCCAGTGTGCCACCCTAACGATTGAAATTGATTAAATGAGTATACAACATAAGGATATTGCTCACAAGATCTCTAAATCTTACCTGCGGAATGCGAGCAAATCCCCCAGTACAATTCACTCCATTAATTGTTCCATTTGGAGTTTCAGGGGCACTCTTATCACTGCATAGGAAAGGAGCGAATAATGAAGGTTGGATTGATTTAATGTTTGTCTGTGACATAGAAACGACATCTCTTGAGAATCCGTCGCAAATGCATTTCATGCCGAGATCTTGCCCGATGGGAATTCCATCTTTGTTTGTGAAAGGACCACTTGCTCCGTAATGGCTCCAAATGTTATAGACATCTGCATTGCTAGGTTGGTCATTTACCAGATCTGAAATACAAATTGTGGGGAAATCATTGCAGATTTGTTTGTTGTCGTACAACGTGTTGGCAATGTCAAGTTGTGTGCTACAGTCGACTTCCTTCGGATAATTCTCTCCTGGATCGCTTTCCAGGTCGAAGAAGCAACAATCGTAGGGTGTATCCCGGTCTTTATAGAGTAATTTGAGAAATATTTCAGACGCATCCTCCTGATGATACACGAGATAGAGTTTAATTGTTCATTTTACTCCACTCACTTTTTCTGCAAGGTTTAACCGACTGGTATCCCAGATCTGGAATGAGATCATCGTCCATTGGCCAAATAGCATTCCAATGCCTTGGTGTGTTAACCTACAACCACAAACATGAAGAAAGTTGGAGGCCAGGTGTATTTGCCTAAGACAAATTAAACCATTTAATAACTCACCCCGCTGTCACCCGTGTAAATCATCTTGTTCGTAGTCGTTTTGGTGACCCGAAAGTATAGATCGAGCGAATAAGAAACGTATCGTTCTAATTGAGATGGTTTTTTAGGATCAGAGATGGAGTTCTTAATGTACTTCCAGAGCTCATTTCCTGGTATCAAAAATTGGGCAATGATTAGCAGATTGTTAAAAGTAGACTCCGGGTGTCAACACAGAACGAAGAACTTTCGTACCGTATGATGCGCCCTTCCAATCCCCAAGGAGGTACTTCTTGCTTCCTGGACCTCCAACCATTTCTAACAGAGTCTTCGCGAAGAAGGGAAAGAGAACACTAAATGAGAAGAATAAGCTGAAACAAGAAAATGGCATTTGATACTAATCCACTCACTGGAGCCCAATCAAGAGCAAAGACATAAGTATTCGACTTGAAATTTTGACCTTTCGGGAGACTGTTTTCAATCCAACCGCCCGACAAAAACTGAGGAACTCGAATCCCACCCTCAAACGCATTGAACTTCGAACCTCTGAGAGGAAAGTTGTTATTTGCAGTATTTAGATAGATTGCACCTCCATTGTCAGACGAGAAAAGTATGATTGTGTTATGCCATTGACCGGCATCCTTAATAGCTTGTGTGATGTTGCCGAAAACATCATCAACAAAACGCATAGCATTTCGAGTGGTTATACGAAGGTCAGTGTTGTTTGCAGGTTTCTTCTCTTTGCCAGCTTCATCGGGATCGTCATATGCCTTCGGGTACTGTGTTAATGCGCGAGATGATGTGGTTTGTGCAACATGATGCATTCTCGGATTAAGGGCTAATTGAATTGCCAGTCCACAAATGTGTTACCATGAAGAACTAACCTGCATAGGCAAATGCATCAACTGAAGAGCATGCATATGATATAATGGGCGAGAAGCATAATCATGACTGCCAATGATTCGCACAGTTTCCTCCATGATGTCCAAATCGATCAACTTTGGAGGAGTCTTGGGAGTTGACTTGCATGCAATGTGGATCTCCTCGGCTGTAACAGTTCAGGCCACGTGTTCAAACCTTCAGAGCTCTCTGAAACTATGAACACAAAATGGGTTGAAAAATACCTACCTGTCAATAGATCGCTCTGCTCGCGGATATAAGGACAAACCACATTGTCGACTGAGCTATTCTTCTGCTGCCAGTAACCAGGGACGGCATTTGCTAGAACCGAGGGTTGAATTTCTTGAGGAAGCGGACCCGTTGTGAACGTCTGCCAGCCGTCACAAGTCTCGATTGAGTCGGCCCTAATGGGAAGCAGTGATGAGAGAAAAAAATTCGGAATTGCACAGCTTCACTCATGCTTTGATGGCTCCATTCTTACCAAAATCCAAGAAACTCGTCATATCCCATACCCATGGGAGTATTGGCCCAAGAAGTCCCCCCAATGCCCCATTTGCCAACATAAGAAGTCTTGTACTCCGGAGAGTCAATGTTGCGGGACAAGTCCTTGAAGGCCTTCGCAAGAGTCACAGTTCCAGGTGGCATGCCACCCACAAATCCGATACTATCGTCAAAGGACGAAACCTGGTTCGATACATTCTGATTGAAGGAATTAGTCCTTCCAGTTTGAAAGGCTGCTCGGGACGGCCCGCACCACGGTGTCATGTATCCGCGATTCATGATGATTCCAGACTTCGCGTGTTCGTCAATATGAGGGGTTTGGATCTCAGTGTTGCCAGTCAATTCTGCATTGTAGCCAACTTGGTTGTAGCCCATGTCGTCAACAAGAAAGACGAGAATGTTAGGTAGAAGCCCAGGTGTTGCGGGTTGGTTGGTTGGAGGATTGGATTTGACATCTTTGCTCGACTTGGTGCCTGCTGCGGCGCCGAGCACAACACAAGCAATACTCCAGATGGGGAACAATGCGTTGAGGTACTTCATTATGACGTTTTAGATGCCCTTCGCTTTCCCAACGTGAGTGTTTTGTGAGGGGTTGTGTGAGGGGTTGTGTGCTCGAACTTGTTATTTGGCAGCAAGATCAAGTCGCGATGGACCTGATTATGGTGTATGGTATGATACGATTTCATCGTCGATGGGAAGACCTAGGTACGGTAATAAGGGCGTGCGCTTTCATTAAGTCATTTAACGATATGATGGTACTCCTGTGCACAAAACCTTGTTAGAATGCTTGGGAACTCGTTCTTAGGAAACTTCTGGAGAACATCCCAAGCTATGTGTAAACAAATCCTAGCGAAACTCGAAATCGTTAAATCTTTTACGAGTAAAAAACCTGGGCAGATTTCAGATGCCTAAAAGACCCTTACTTTCAAGAACTTGAATCGTTCGGTAATACAGCTGTTTGAAGGAAAAATTGACCTTGTGTAGCCTAGTACAAATACCTTTAAATACTAAGTTATTTTTTCCCCTTTCTGCCATCAACCTAGATAAATTGCTAACAACCATGGAATCAGCCACCCAAGAATTCATTCGCAGTGGACTTTGGCTATGAACATTCTCAGCAGGACCTAAAGCGCTTCATTGCTTTAGATACACCCATAGGGGATTTTCAGACCTTTAGATCCTACTGAGAATTGTTTAAATTAATTATATTCTATTTCCTCCCCCCTCACCGTGAATCGAAAATAATGGCTGCAACTATTACAGTCTCTGAATGAATCTGACAGCAAATGGATACGCAACAAGGGGGAATTAGAAATACATTGTGTAGAGCGTAATGTCTTTTAGCAATTCCCCATTTGTTGGGGGCATTCTCTTTTAATCGGTCAAACTTTATGTGAGGTATTTCGAGGATGGGGGGATTTGATAACGCTTCGACTTGTGATGTAAAAAGTTGGCCGTTTTTGGCTAGCAAAAACCATTCCTGCAAGGTATAAAAAATTAAAACTACGTACAATTTGTACCACCTCTACGTGAGGTCAGAAATGTCTGCAACAAGCTGTACCTCTCTACTATGGTAGTAGGTACAATAATAATATACAAAATTTTCTTGAGGTTTCTGATTGCCCATCTAATTCTGGTGCAGGATTTGGTACAAGTTAATTAACTTGTGCAGAATCCTGCACAAGTTAACTGAAATGACCTCGTTTCACCATGTTCTGGTCAGTTTCACACTATTCTGATGCGTCAGCTGAATTCCTCACAAAAAAATGGCCCTAGAGATGACCATAACAACTACAATTACTTTATCATCCATTTAGAGCAGCCATCTCATAATCTAGCAAAGCCATCACGTCTTCAATCAAGACTGTATTTACCATCAGACAGCCATCGGATGAGGACCTATAATCTTTCACGATTCCTCCGCTTGTTCAGCACGTTTGTACTGCCTAACAGTCCCTCCGTTTCCCAAGCGTGTTTGGCAGTCTCGGGATAGTGTGCCTGTTCGTGCTAACAAACATCCCATTGCCTTCCAAATCACACTGGTGGAATCCCGTTACTGAAAAAAAATGTGTCGTCATTGCGGGCTTTAACGCCTTAAAAGGCTTAACTTGTGCAGGATTCTGCACAAGTTGTTAATATAACTTGTGCAGAATCCTGCACAAGTTAACATACTTTAAGGGGAATCTCCGTTGGAGAGTTAACCCTCCAACGGCAACTTGCGCAGGATTCGGCACAAGTTAATTAACTTGTGCAGGATCCTGCACAAGTTAACTAAAATGACCCCGATTCACTATGTTCTGGTCAGTTTTGCAACATTCTGATGCGTCAGCTGAATTCCTCGCAAAAAATTGGCCCTAGAGACCACCATAACAACTACGATTATTTTATCATCCATCCAGGAGGATCCGGGCCTTGGTGAGCATCCACATATTTAGACACCTTTAAAACTCGCCAAAAACCTCTCACATTATAGTCTGTCCGCAGTCCGTCCCGACCTCGTCCCCGCCCCGTCCCCACCCGTCCCCGCCTTTATCCCTATTTTGGCTGATAAAGTATGTACAGCACGATACACTATGGTATTGTACTCTCTTTCATGTGCGACGCAAGCAAAGTTTAGCTGTATGTTATATTGTATTATGCATACTGTACACTATCCCAACTTTTATCTACGGGCTTCAGTCATACACGTTGATAAGCAAAAACAATCAAGTATACATATTTTAATGAACAAAGTAAGTACTTTTACAATTCGTCCCCTCCCATTCCCCTCCCCGTCCCCGCAATCCCTGCCCGATGACTTGGGCACTCGTGCGCAATCTTGCCATGTCCTTTCTCACTCGCCAAAAAAGGTTGACACACCCCACTGACCCGGATCCTCCAGCGCAGCCATCTCATCATCTATCACAGCCATCCCGTCTTCTATCAAGGACGTATTTACCATCAGACAGCCATTGGATGACGACAAATCATCTTTGTCGATTCCTATGCATGTTCGGCTGTTTGTACCGCCTCACATTCCCTTGGTTTCCCAAGAGTTTTTAGCAGTCTCGGGGGATATTGCACCTGTTTGTGCTAACGAACATCCCATCGCCTTCCAAATCACAAGTGTGGAATCCCGTTACTGAAAAATTATGTTTCATCCTTGCGCGCTTTAACGCCTTGAATACCTTAACTTGTGCAAGATCCTGCACAAGTTGTAAAAACAACTTGTGCAGGATCTTGCACAAGTTAAGGTGCTTTAAGGGGAAACTCCGTTGGAGGGTTAACAGAAAATCTTTGTTGACGGAGTTGAATACACTGCCATCCTCGAAGAATCCCTTTGGATCTGAGGTTTGATAATCCCAACTTACAATAAATTGTGCTCCGGATTGGTTTTGGAAGGACACCAAGCCTTGTTTGGTGTCTAAGACAAACATAGATTATCTTTTGGTGTTGGATTCATGGGATTGCCATCCGGAGCACCACCCAACCATGGAGTCAATGACTCAATGGCAATGAGACATTTGTAGCCTGTAATGCCTCAGAACAATGGAGTTTATCATCCTTCAACCATTTCTCCATAAGCTGCGGCCTCCCCTGTTGCAATAATGGTTTGGCCAATTCAATACTCTCCTGGTCATTCAACTTGACATTTTCCGAGAGGGTTGAGAAACACTGAAAGGCAGGCTGGGGTACTAATATTGCTGCCTCTTTGACCTATCCTGCGGAAATGAGACGTTCAAATTCCTGTGTGAACAAATGTTCAGCTCCGGGAGACCCAATCGACAGGCAATCTTGATGGTGAGATCATTGTCCCTCAAAGTGTTGACAATGTTGGGAATGAGATTGGGCCCATTCAACATGATGTGTAGGACATGACCGGTACAGATGGTAATTCCAAAGACAGCCCCGGTAGAATGTTGGGGACAGGTCATAAAGATAGTCTCTTGTGTAAAACCTCGTTAGGAACATGGCCTTTCCACTGTGAATGTCAAAGAGGTAGACAAAGCCCATCTTGGTCAAAAGGAATGCCACATCATCTTTGGCATTGACAGCAAACTGATGAGAAAATCGGATGCCGCCTCAGGAGGGACAAGAATCGGAATGGGAGCCAATCAAAAGGGTGTTCCCTTGGAGGGATCACGTGATGTGCGCCATCTTCAACTTTCTTTTTGTGAAAGACCAATACTTGTGGATCATTGTCCCTCCCAGGAATTTTAAACTTGTGAAATGCCCCTGCATATCCCTGGAGTGGTTGAGACACCTTCTTTTTGACGGAGTACAGTTGCATATTCCCCACTACACCCCTGGGGATTGGCAATGATTCCTCCAAGGAGACACCACTAGGAATCAGGGGAGAGCTGATAGTTGCTAATTTGTGAGTTTGACCTGACGGTGGGGTGGCGATAAAACATTTTGATGGGGGAAGGGTTGGAGGGAGATCAGTGGAATACAGAGGAGGCCATGCCGAGTCCAAAGTTATCTGGGGAGGTCAATTTCCAAAATATGACGGAGCTGTCAACATCATGACTTTTGAGGTTTGCTTGGCGTTGAGGTTGAATAGTTGAATCATTTTCCCAGAATGGAGGCAAGGATGTTGGAAGAGGAGTTCATGATGACAGCCCTGGCTTTCATCTGGCAACGGGTGACTGCGGCCTGGTTTTGGAGGTTGATGAGGGAGACCTGGGTGGGTCCCACCGAGACAATCCAATTGTCACATTCCATTGTGGCGAGGCCATGTTTGATGGAGGCTTCTGGAATGCCCGATTGTTGAAGCTGGGTTGTCAATTTGGTTAGGCGAATGGAATCTCACAACAAAAGAAATAAAACAGGTTCAAATCAAAAAACAATGCAATCCAATTGGAAATCTCTTGGCCCAAGACAGCAGCCCACCGAGCCGATTGTCCTCAAGAGTAAAACGTTTTCCATTAAGAAATCAATCTATGCAAACCATCCGTGACTGTCAGACACTCCACACTCCTCATACATTGCTCCCCCAGTCCACTGAGATGTTTCACTGGTGAAAAAATTGCCACTGCAAACAAAAAACACCGGTAGCCTTCCAGTATACTCTCAAATGTCAGAGTGTACAGGGAGGTTACCGGAATTTCAAGAGTGTACAGGAGGGTTACTGGATTTTTTTGTATTGTTTAAGCCACAGATACATTTATCACGCTAAGCTTTGAAGCAAACAAATCTTCCGAGTGGTTGTTTGTTTCATAACTCACATTTTGCAAATCACGAGTTACAAACAGCAAGATCACCTGTGGGGTCTAGTTTTGCAGTCAATTCTAGGCTTGATCTTTGATTTTATTTGGTGAGTACCTTTTGGGCCTATTTCTATTTTCAAATCAAGTATGCCATTTATTGTATCTGGTACGGGTACAATCAGAAGTGACAGCACCAAAAAATGAGAACACAAGAATAACACATGGGGCTGAAAATTGGTAACGTTTGTCTACATGATTGGTGGTTATTCCTTTGTATCACTGCACCTCATTCTTGTGCGACATATTCCTACAGTATACGGTATGTATGATATAGTTATAGTACATACCATGCTACAACACCGGAGCTGGACCCAGAAGCAACTGTAGCAGTGTGCCCTTTCACTGCTTTTAGGACTGAGTTTTGGCCTTTCCCATGATGGACTGGTGGGGTATCGTGTAATTGAAAAATATATAGGTGATGTGAAAGCAGTGAGAGGGCACACTGCTACAGTTGCGTCTGGCTCAAGCACCGGTGTTGTAGTATGGTACTTTATTGTACATACCACATACAGTACATGGCATACTTGATTTGAAAATACAAATAGACCCATTAAGCACTCACCAAATAAAATCATAGATCAAGCCTAGAATTGACTGCAAAACTAGACCCCACAGGTGATCTTGCTGTTTGTAACTCGTGATTCGAAAAATGTGAGTCATGAAACACACAAACACTCCGAAGATTTTTTTGCTTCAAAGCTTAGCATGATAAATGTATCTGTGGCTTAAACGATACAAAAAAACCGGTAACCCTCCCGAACACTCTTTAAATTCTGTAACCTCGCTGTACACTCTGACATTTTGAGAGTGTATCGGAAGGCTACCGGTGTTTTTTGTTTGCGGTGTTTTATCCATATATGAATTTTGTTAAAGGTAAAATGGTCTTATCATTCTTTTCAACCCTGCATTCCATAAATAACTAAGATTGAAAATCTTGATGGTGTGATCACAAAACTCTTCCAAAAATCAGTCAATGGAGCCCTCCTAATATTTGTAAATCCTTAAGGTCCTATTTCCTACTTCCATTATTTTCCGTTTTCCCTCATCTAGCAATTTTCTAAACTTGTACTAGGTATTTCTAAATGGGTTTCTAAATTGAGTCCCTTGAGACAGGGTCCATGCCCATCCCATGGGACTGAATGAGTTCTATCCTATCGCCCTAAAAATTTATTCTGATATCCTGTGCAATTGCTTTAGTGAATCACCATTGCGTGACATCGCCAGTCATCAATTCCTCCTTTGCATCCCTTCCATAATATCTTTATAATTGGATTACAGATGTTTAAGTTATTCCATCAATTATTTTGTTTGTTTTTGATTAATGTTTAATAGATGCTTTCATTCTCCACCATTGAAACCATCGACAAACAATAAGTGCGCGGACAAATTGCACACAAAAAGGCCAGCTCTGCAAATTAAAACTCCTCAGCATTACTCTGGTTTATTGCCAGTTTCAACCAATAACCAAACTTCATCTGATGACACTTTGAAAACAATACATCTGAGTAGCCACAATCAAAATTGATTCATCATGGGTAAACAAAGAGGGGGACGATCAGTTGTGGCAAGTGAAGAGGGACCAAAATCAGGGGGGCAACTTTTTCTAGTTCATGAATGGTTGGCAACGGAGAAATCATTGACGGAAATTGATGAAGATGATGGTTTAGATCCAGATTTATATATCTCGGATTGTCGAATAAAAATCCGTGCTTGCATGATCTCAATGATTTTTTGTCGACACTTCAACACATGAGTCGATGGATGCGATGGCAGCATTGATGCCTTCCACGGCAGCGCTGCAACAAAGTCATTTTTCACAGCAGATATGGCATTGTGGAGTTGGCCATATCATCGTCAAAATTGATGGTGGGTCAATTCTATAATGAGACGCTCAAGTTGATGGTTGCATCAGGGAGGAAATTATCAGGTAGATGATGGCCATTCAAAATAAAGGCAGTGTCACGGCTGGGACGGGAATCAGTTGCATGGGGTGGGAGACGTCACAACGAGAGACAAGATTTGACGACACAGGAGGCAATGAAGGGGGAAAGAACTCCTAGTGGAGTTCCTTCCAAGCCTACGTCGTCATTGCCCCAGTCATCTAACTCGTCAACTTGACAAAGCCGACCCGGTGATGACAAGGAGAATGACTCTTCCCCGCTGAAGAATTCATCGTTGTCAGTGTGGACCATGTCATTGATGTTTTTGGTTTAATGGATGCGTGATCAAACAGAACTATGGGATGATAGGCACATAGTGAAGTACAATAGGAATCATTCTCCCTTCATGAAGAGAGTGGAGTCCATTGTCTTCGTTGTGTTGAGTTTTGGACGAGGTAAGTACACCGGGAGGAGAAGGGGTTTGTTCCATGATGTGCAAGGCATCCATGTCGGCACGGAGGAGAATACAGGGTGACTTCTCGGATTCAATTTCAATGACTAATCCATGTCCTCCTTGAGATTTCTCGTCTTGACCGTCGCTGGTATTTCTATCTTCTCCTTCTGCTTCTTCTGAATCAGTAGTGTAAAATCTCTTTCCCCAACCCATTTGCACATTCATTATGCCCATTTGACGGAATGCCCCCTGCAAAATTTGCGAGGCGACTCGTTCCTCAAACACGAGTTCCGGGTGGCAATGTAAGAGTCGTCGAATGGCAATGAGAGAAGGTTTCAGGGAAGAAGTCATGGATTTGATGGGGATGGAGATCATGTTGTGTCCATGACGATCATCTTGTTGATGTTGTATTTGCAATTGGTGACCATTACTTTGACGGGAAGACGACGAGTGGAGGACCGAGTGGCACGAACTAGTGGTTCCATGATGGATGGATCTTTGGGCCGGGGTATGTTTTGGATTTGTTGTTGAAGCGATTCATTGATGGACGGGGAAGAATGAGTAGGATGCAAACGTGAAGACGAACACGTCGATGAGACGCGAGCGGCGAGGATGACAACGACGAAGAGAAATGACGACCCATGGTGATTGAATGAAACGAAAAGGGAATGGTACAATATGTTTTCTTAGTGAGTGGAGATATGAAGAAAAAGAAGTGGATACGAGTTGATGTTTGATATCTCTCTGGAGGACCCTCTTGTATCTTGGAATATTATTATTCGGGGAGGCTCATGGCTCATGGGCTCTCATCTCTCATGCTCGTGGATCATGGATCATGAATCATGGATCAGGGAAGATCAGATAATATGGACTACGAAAGGAGATGATATTGTATTCTTTTGTATTGTACCCAGAGAGAGCCTGTCTGTGCCTGTCTGTCCCCTGAATATGAGTGCTATGTTGATATATTATTTAGAAAACATGCTCGTTAATGTTTTCATTCTTCAACACACGAAACCGAAATATGATGAGAATTACCAAAAGACAAGACACACCCTTACGAGAAAGTTCTACACTAAAAAATGTAGAGCATTATTTTGAAGATAGGTACCGTACGGTACTAAAACTGATCCTACCAAGACGCGTGTTGTCGTCCCAAGAAACAACCATGGTGAAGCAAGAGTATCACAAGAGTATCCTTGACGAAAATTGCAAGTAAAACAAGTCCAAAAGCCAAAATGGACCACTTCCTGACAACTTCCATCATGTGTGACATGAAACAAGCATGCTTCTTTCACAACATAATATCAATCATAACATATACTTCACAATCTCAAAAAAGATCCAGTAGCATCTCAATTCTTCCCTACACCAACAACAGCCGACAACCGCCCAAATGAATCACTCATTCCTCTCTCGTCGTTTCTTCTTCTTCTTCTTCTTCTTCTTCGTGGGAACATCAATCCACGCGACCGGAGCATCTCAACAAACTCAACTCCGCGGTGTCACAACGGTATGAATCTCGCGCATCATATTTCTATCTTTCACGCGAACAAATACTCATTTCTTTTAATCAATCATCATTCGTAAATCTGCAGCCAATCATTGGTCGAGGTACTACCGACGAGCATGGTAATCGATCTTACGGCCATCATGATAATCGATCTCGGACATCGAAGACACACGGAGCATACTATTGCACTACTCACGATGAATATGGCGAGTGTGTTTGGCCATGCTCGGAGGAAGATACAGTTGAGATGGATCGAGAAAGCAACGACTTCAAGATGAATGGATTGACGATGGAGTATTTTGACCAGGAAATTCGTAGATGTGGAGTAGTACCCCCGACCGCGGCGGTGGTGGCCTCTATGGATACTTTTTGAAGTTGAGTGAATGAGATGAAAGGCATTCGTTGCGAAGGAGGCTCAAAGTCATGAGTAATCAATGCTTGATTTTGGCATATGGGATGATTCTCTTGTCAAGACTGTACATGTTTATTTATTTCATTAAAGATCTAAGTTGTTTCCGGATCCATTATGTTATCTATGTGAATCATTCAATGCAAAGTTTATGTAGCAAGTAATGCGGACTGAATCCTCGACCCACGAGTTGCCCGAGCTTTCGCAATCTTTCCCGCAAGTGACTTCCAAGCCTGTCCTGCAGCATTCGAATCCTCAAACCAAAGGTCCATGCGACTTCGAGTTAAACGCAATCCATCGGGACCCTGATTGGACCTTCGTCCCGAGGAAGATGAATCTAGGATAAAGAGTGCCGGTGGCCGAGGATCAAAAGAAGAATGTTGAATTTAAAGTCTCCTAACGGGAGTCTTGTTGTTAGCCAGTGGGAACGTGTCCTTTTTAACAGCAAGGCACGCCAATTTGCACGAAGTGATGACTCTTCCTTCACCACCACTCCCTCCTCTGTCGGGTTCAGCGAGAACTGCAATCTTTCTTACAATGACTAAATACTGATTGCCATTGAACTCCATCATTCGAGATACATGTTCGTCCGGTGAAAAGGGGGGCAAATGCCGGTGATACTTCGCAAACGCACGGGAAGGTCGCCTTGCCAACAAGGCCTACCACAGACCTGTGTGTCGGGGCAACATTGTGCTTCTTGGAATTATTCGTCGAGTAAGGCCATTGCAAACTTTGAATAAGTATGTGCGAGAGAATGATCGATTGTGGATCAATCGTCATCTTTGCTGTTCTTATGTGAAATACATGATAGATTCCCATTCAACAAGAGCCTCTGATCACTACCGAGTTTTTCGTCATCCGACTGACCCTCAAACAAAGTTTTCAGCTTAGTCAATTTCAAACAGAACGCATCCAACGACAAGCAAGTTAATGCCCATGTTGCGGCACAATGGAAGGGGGTATTGCCCTTTGTTTCCGTAACCACCATATTCTCAATCAAGCGCACGTCTTCGCACAGAAGTGTACTGGCATCCGATGTTGAAGAGGATCGGCTTGCCAACACCTCGAGGCCATACCGATATTGCGTCTTCGCAGAAACTTTGTCACTGCTATGCTCTTTGAGATAGCAAACGTGCTCGACGACACTTTTTGATGTTTTATTCGGTTGGTTGAAGAAAAATCGATCGAGCAGCCAAGTTTCCAAATGCTGCTTGCCTATTGGATTCGATTTTTCGCCGTCTTGTTTGACCATTCGCTTGCTTCACGAGACTTTTCATCCAGACGAGTCGGAAGTGAAATAAGGAATTGGGCAGCCTTCGAAGGAATCCGAGATAGAAAAGTAGATGCCAAACAGATCAAGCTATAATTATGGGTGATGACTTCCATTAATGTAAGCAATTCGGTTGACCTTTCCTTTCCACCAACCATCATAGGTAACAGAAGTGTTGAGGATGCTACGACATAAACAATACAGTGCCTCCTCGGCACGGTCAGCCGGTAAGTGCAATTCATAACATGAAATCGGATAATGCTCTTTCTCTACATCAGTGTGCTCATTGTCAGGCGATGCGATCTCGACATTCGATAACGTCGAGGATCTATCAGGTGTCGATTTATTTGTTGTCAGCAACATAACCTCGTCAATTCTCTGACCATCCATTGCCGTAGCAATGGTGTGGAAAGATATTATAGACATTCTCTGAAGACAGGCCATTTCTTTAGATCCAGTCAGAAATGACAGGAAAGCCTTCCGATACGGGTTCGTCCGCTGGGAAGATGCCACTATGCTTTGATTGGAGTCGGGAATGCTAGCCATCAATCAGCGCAGGAGCTGAAATGAAGGTGCATAGTCGAGCACTAGTGTCGGGGCTACCTTGGTTCTTAGCTTCCATTAGAATCTGTTTCGCCAAAGTTTGAGTTCCAAAGCTGCTTAGGGGAACCATTTGAAAATGCTAAGGACATTTGGTATTATGTCGATAATTTGGTTGGTGGAATTTGAATGACGACACCACCAGATGTGGGTGGAAAAAATGGGTGCAGTAAAGCTGTCAATAGAAGGTATTTCAGCATGGAATTAGATACCTCTGGCCAGTCCAAAAAGAGCAGTTTTTGATGACGTGAGATCCATATCTTTTTGAGGAGTATGATTTCGTGAGGTCCTTCTGAGTGGGAGAAAAGTGCTCCGATGACACTATCGCAGGGTCTGATTCCGTTTCCATCACCAATTCGACAGTTAAATCAATGATGCTGCGAGCGAAAGGAGACGGAGACTGTCTAGGAAGTGTGTAGATGTTGTACTAACAAGTAACAATTATGCTTGTAGACTTTCGAATTGTTGGTGCTGTGTTGTTCAATTTGTTTGATAATTTAAAGACCAAATTAAATTTTGACTTAAAAGTTCTATCTCTTAGTGATGCTCTGTTCCTGAAAGAGCATGCAGTTGGACTTAGATAGACGAAAACTATTATAAATTAGTTGTGTCAGGATTTTTGGAGATATCCGGACACGACAATGCGCCCCGTGTTTGTGACACAAACACGCGCTTTGGCGTAGCCATACATAGTTTTCTTGAGTTTTAGAACCTTTCCTTGCTTTCTAACGCCACAAGGCATCTCAACATAGATGTTCTCTCCTTCCTCTACATCAGCATGAACAAATGCAGCTGTGATATCACCCTGCTTGGACTTCAAACTGAGTAAGACTTCCAAGATAAGCATCAATCGAACCATTGTCCACTGAACAACTGGAGCATAAGTCTCAAAGAAGTCAATGCCATGAACTTGCTGATCACCACGAACACAAAAATGAGCCTTGAATTTCTTGACGAGACCATCTGGAAAGCATTTGATCCTGAATGCCCAGGTAGAGTCGATCCCACTAGCTCCCTCTGGATGCTCGACTACTTCCCAAACACCCATTTTCTCCAATGTCTCGATTTCTTTGACAGCATCCTTCCAGTATTTGTCAGCGAAAGGACTCTTCATTGCTTCCCACCAGTTGGGATCATCAGTCATGGAGGCTTCCGCTTTGGCCTTTTAAGAACAGTGGATGGACCCAATTGACAATTAATTCTTGGGTAGTACCAGCATATCCACAACTGTTTGCAGCCAAAGTGATAAAACTGCTCAAAGGACTCTCCAATTACTCCTCAACTGTAGGAACATCATCCCTCAACTCCATCATGTTCAGCAATCTATTGGCCTCTTCCATACGTTGCTTAACTCATTGGTGATACTTCATTTGCTTTTGAGCAACTGCACACTTCCAGACTCTGACTGGAACATCCTGGTTCTTGGAGAATACAAAGACATTGTAACGTTTGTTCTTGAAGTCAATGACCAGTGGGTCCTTCTTTCGTCAATTCCTCTTTGGATACCTTGGACTGGGCGACTTAACATTATCTTGGTGTGGCTCAAAATCAACATGTTCTTCCCCAAAACTAAGATCTCCACCTGATGGGTGGGTGTCTCCCTCTTGATGTGATGGAGCAATGGACTCACAGGCAGATTCATCATCGAAGTCATCATCATTGGAATCAGACACAACCATCAAAGGTGGCTGTTGATCATTGCTATCATCATCATTGTTGGTGTCACCAAGAAGCAAGGTTGGAAGAGGGAGTTGGATGCGCTTAGATTGCTCCCTCTCTTCAGTGATCTCTCTCTGACAATGAAGATGATCACACCTCTCTCATTGCTCAGATTCATCCAACCAAACTTCATCTAAAGGTGGAGGGTGACTTAGTTTCACATGTCTGCTGCGTCCGCGTCCAAAAATTGTTGAAAAAGACACCGTCCAGGACACGTCCTAGACATGTCCAGGACATGTCCTAGACATCTTGTGTTTTTAGTGTTTTCAAACAAAGACACAGGGCATGAAATTTTTGACACAACGTGAGAGGACATGGAGTGTTTACTTCATTCAAGGGTCATTTTTATACTTTCAGGTGAACTATTCTAAGGGTGAGGCCGTTGCATGCATATTACGTGCATTTAAGTGCAATCCATAAGGCTTGCAGTACAAAACTACTTAAGATACCTTGGCATGTGCCTAGGTACTGTCATGTAATGTATGTGCGTCAAAACTTTGGAGGAGACCAGACGGACATGGGACTAAACACTGACATATGTCCTCGTGTCCACAAAAAACCCGCAACATGGAGAAATTAAGGACATATGACATGTCCAGGACGTGTGAAACTAAGGAGGGCAATAAACAAGATTGCCAACAGAGTCGAATTCGTCCTCAGCATAGACATCCATATTGTACTCAAAGAGCTCGTTACAGATCCTGTCCACTAAGACATCATCCTTTTTGGAGCTAAACACCGTTTGAAACAAATCGTCAAAAACAATATGAAACTGCGGAAACACAAAACCAGTAAATCGGTTTTGAACATTGGCAACAAAAGATGAGTCCTCATTGGAGAATCCTAAAAACTGATGAAGGCATGAACAGCAATTCCACTTGGGTATTTCTTCCCATCTTGGAGTTTTGGATCAAGGACAAACACCAGGCATCCCCATACATGTGACCAAAGTAAGTCTTTATGATCAGCTTTAGTCTTGGTAAGAAGCTCCAGAGGAGTAAGTTCTGATGTGCTGTTTGGGATGTGATTGTAGAGCCAAGCTACATGTTTGACTGCAAATCCCCACAAGGCCGAATCATCAACACCTGTTTCCAACCGATGAAGAGAGGCAGGAACCAGTGCGAGACATATACATGATTGTTTGAATTGCCCTCTCAGTGATCAAGTTTTGATGCTTTGCGCCTACACCAGAGAATCTTTGAGACTGATGTTTTTTCTCACAATCACAACGGAACATATCCGCAGCGAAGACTCCATTATCACTGTGCCGATGTTTGATCTCAGCAGCAGCCATTTCCCATAACCATTCATCAAAATGAACCTTGGACATGACTGTCTTGCCAGAACCCAAGGAGACTTGGCACTCAAGCCAAATAATGCCTGTAGCAGCATCCTGGAAGCTAGTTCCACAATGGAACTTGTTTTGAACATCTTCACAACCAAACCCAGAAAACAATCTGTCAGGAGTGTTTACAACAAACTGATCAGCTGAAACAAAGTCTCCAGCTTCATACTTGTCTCGAGACAAGACATCTACCTTCTCCGGAATAGCAGTGCTCATCTTTACCTGAGGAGAGTGCCGCTTCTCTTGTGCTAACTCACATGAGTGACATTTTGGAATGAGCCAGTTGGGAGTGGATGCAAACTTTGGAGGGATGACAGGAGGTAGTATGGTTTTGCGACCATTGTCATCAACTGCCTTGTTCTCCCTCATCATCTTCTGGATTTGACCCATACTAACTCCAAGTTTCCAATGCCGAGTTAACAGTTCCTTCTGAGGACCAGAGAGATTGGCATTATCCTCCATGCCAATGGACAGATGATATTATCCAAGACATCATCCAGCAATTCATGAACAGACGTATTAACAGTAGCCCGAGGAGAAGGGAACTGAAGCATTGAATCAACACCTGATAGCCCACAGAACTCTAATCTGGAAACAAAATTCAAACTGATCTCCATCTGTTTCTCAGCAGACATTCTATTTGATTGCCACTGACAGTGCTATGCTAGCCGTGCATCTGATGATAGGGCTGTGGACTGAATAGACAAATGTCTGCTGTAGGAAGGTGATAAGCAATGCAAGGGGGAAAACATCATCTCCCCTGTCATTTTTAATCCTATAAATGACATTGCCAATTCCAACCACATAATTTGTCTTTGTCACATCTCTGACTGGGATAGAGACTTCAACATAACCAAAGAAGTCTGCTCTGTATGGTGACAGGCCCAAAGAAGCACCTGTATCCCAAACAAGAGGGGTATTCTCAAATGAATGGCCATGATTGCACTGATCTGCATTGTTTTCAAGACCACACTGAAATAAATTCAATCCATCTACAACTGACTGTGCTGTGGATTGGTGGTTCGACTCATGAAACTGCTGTGTCACATTAAGTAAATTCAACAACCGAGGCAACGGAGTGAAATCTTGATCACTATCGTTGCACCAGTTATGCAAAGTAATGTTGGAAATTTTGGAGGCAGGCTTGAAGAAATGGCAATGGCATTGACGATAAGAGCTCCATGACTTAGCATTCTTCCTTTCCATTGCTTATGTTTGCACCACTCAGGCAAGAGGATTGGTGTACCATCAAGTGTCATCTGCCCTTTTCTATGGCAACACTTGCGCACCAAATGATATGCCAAGCTCATCCTCCTCCTCTTTTTGTGAGCATGGGTATGCCATGGCCTTGACTGCGCTTGAGGGCATGCCAAGATGTCCAAGGATTAGGACTGCTCCCAAAAGTTCCAAAGAGTACCATCATTGACTGTATAAGGCAATAGAAGACACCCAAACTGCATCCTCCAAAACACCAAAGCAAAGGTAAAACCAGAACAAAGAAAATGAACTCAATGAAATCATGAAAACCTGGATAAAGGATAGGTGGGTGATGACCAGGCCAGGCCCGCCATCCTAGTTTAACATCTTCTTGAGATCAGTGAGGAAGGCAGCAACTGTAGGATCAGCCACCATTTGTTCATGACAGTCACAATCAGCTAAACAATTAATATTATCGATCAAGATACCAAGAGTGTTTAGACCAGTAGATGGATTGGCAACAGGAGGAAGGGTAGGAGGTGGCAGAGGAAGGGTCTGGTGCTGTTCCTTGGCAATTTTCTGATGGTAGGGATGGGTAGCAGGTAGAGCTGAAGGAAATGAAGATGGATTTGATGAAGAGGCAGCATGAAAGCCAGATGAATGAGTACAGTTCCAACCACAACTCTTGCAGAACATATACCAGACGCAACTCCACTACCCAATGGTTGTTGGTTACCCTTTTTACCACCAAACTTAGATCGTTCATATTGATTTCCAGTGCCTTTGCTACTTCCATGAATGAGTACAGTTCCATCCACAACTCTTGCAGAACATATGCCAGACATTGTTGAACTTTGCAACTCAACTACCCAATGGTTGTTGGTTACCCTTTTTACCACCAAACTTAGATCGTTCATATTGATTTCCAGTTCCTTTGTGACTTCCAAACCCAGACCAAGACCCAGAGCCCCCAGACTTCTTCTGTCTCTCCTCTTCCCATTTCTTCTTGTTGACTGCAATCCGAGATTGGTCCTTGGGTTCCTTGCACTTGTTGACACCATAATCACTATTACAGTTCCAGCAACTATGGACATGACCACTTGGGATATGCCAGTGGTTTCCTGTGGATAGGGAATTGTAGAGATCAGTGGCTTTGCAAGCATGAGGAGGATAACAACAAGAGCTGTTTGACTGCCTCCAGTGTAAGTGGTAGAGGTCTTTTGGGAGAAATAGAGAGTGCTCTCTAATTTGAAGACCTCAGTGAACTTGGTAACAGAACACTTTGCGAGTCCATCCATGATATCACTCACTGCTTGCGCAAGACTCTTGACCCCAACAGTCAACTGCTTCACTGCTAGATAAACATTTTCACCCTCGATCTTAGCAATACCATCTCAACCAAACCTAGTCCCCACCAATTTGAGTGCAGTGACTACGCCAGTTGTCATCTGGAACATATGAGACATAATGATGTACAGATAAGTGGCACCACCTCTCTCAAACAACTAGTGCCTCAAAGGCATCCTTGATCCCATCTCTCAGTTCTTGAGTGCATGAATAACGAAGGTAGGCAAGGAGCCAAGTGCTAGACCTGCAATTCTCATCACCTCCTTGGCAGTTGATGTCTGCTTGCCACTCCTTAACTTCTCTGATGGTGAGGTGAGTCCAATCCTCAAATAGGCTGATTGTCTCTTCACCATACTTGTCCCAGAGATCACTGGAAGGTGAGTCTTCCACCTTTTGTACCAGCGCAATCTCCATCAAGTCATAACTAATAGAATGCTTCTACGCATCCTCAATCTTTGCGTAGTAACCAACAAATTGCTCTTGAATGTTTCGGTAATTACCATTCCTGGGATCTGTCTCACCATCTTCATTCTTGGTGGCACAATGTTTAGCAGCACCAAGCTTGGGACTCTGGTCCGTGGTTGCCAAGGTGTAAGCAGACAAGCACTCCTTGGATCCCTCAGTACCACGCTTGTTCTTGGGAATGATCATTTTGTTCTTTGCGAAATCAACATCTGTGATGGGGTTGGTATCCACAAAGAAACCTTTGACTTGCTTGACCTTGGTGGTATCAGTTGACATATTTCTGTCGGCATGCACTCTGATATCAATAGCTGAACTTTCTTCTTCTATGAGGTCAGGAAACTCAAACTGTTGAGTAGAATCAGCAACTGTAGTCTCTTGTGACCGAGCTGAAGTTGGTGATAATAGCTCTGCGAACTCTTCTAAATCTTCTAAAGTAGAATAATATGCTTCGTCACTAATGCACAAAGCTGTAAACCCTTGAATATAATGTCACCGTGCTCTTGCAGCACCAGGGACAAAATACTTGATTCACCCAGCACCACAAAATAAAAGAACACCTTGAAAAAAACACCCTAATTGTAACCAAAGTGTAGACTCAGCATCAGGCTATGTTGCAAATTCCGATTTTGGTTACTATCCCAAAAACACAGTAACCAGTAACCAATCGTAATTACTGCAGAAATTATTGTTGGTTCCGGTGAAATTACTGTGTCACAATGCAACTTTTTGAGTCCCATTACGGTAGGAGTATATATACTCCTACCATCTCAATTTTTTGTAATATTACTGTTGAAATCTTATGAAATCAAGTTACTGTTGTTACTGTCAAATTTTTGTTCTCTAAGTCCAAATTACTGACTCTACAGTAATATTCCGCAGTAATATTCCTCTCCGATCCATTAACATTACTGTCGTATTACTGCATCTTATAAATACTATGACTGATCTCCATTGTAATAACTATTAATACTATGACTGTTATGCATTGTAATAACATAAACTAACCACTTCAATTACATTAATCAATAGGTACTATAGTGCTGAAAAAACCTCACCCACAGGAACCAAATTTGTTGGGAAAAAGCAACTATACCCTCCTCTTCTTCTTCTGCTTACCTCCTGTTGTCTTCTCTCCATCACTTGACACCTGCATTCTCTTCTGTGCAATCTTGTATGCCTCCAATTCTGTCATTTCATCTATAACACCATCATTTCTATAAATCTTCAAACCAATTTCTTCTGCTTCTTCTGGATGCTGCTTGTAATAATCCTCCACCACACCGTAGAAATCACAACCCTTGTACAATTCTTATAGACTCCAGTATTTTGTGGCTGCCTGCTGTATGGTTCATTAATATCATATCCTGGAAAACAAAGCAAAATACAGTACTTATACCCATATCCCTTGATGGGCTTCTCCGAGGCATCCTCATTCAATTTCCAGAGAACACAACAGTTGTCTTCAAGAGTAAAACCATTGACCACACTTGGAAATCCATTCAGAGGACCATCAACGTCATAAAACTTGAGACCGTCATATTTTACAGTTAGAGCAGCTGGAAATCTATCATCACCCGTGCTCTTAAGTTGCAAGGACTCCCAACATTCATACCTTGCCCTGAATAGATGAATGGGAATCCTCGTCCTTTCCTCCCAGAGACCTTTACCATGAAACCAGGTGAAATTCTTGTCTTCATACAACTTACCTGCTTTTTGGTAGCCTTTCAACAAAGACTTGACTTCTTATGACTGTAGGCTGCTGCAATCGCGGCCTGCTTCTTCGTCCTTATCTGTGCTCAAATTTGCTCTATGCCCTCCCTTATTCCTCTTGGTCACCTTCCAGTGCCACTCTGCCTCCCCAGTACCTAACAAATTAGATGATGTCTTGCACCCCAGCCTGCCAAGTACCTCAAAGAATGGGCTTGAGTAATTCTTGTGCCACTCATGGGATAAGAAATCTGGATTCTCAGCAGTTATCCAGTTGTGCCTTGACTTGAAGTATCTCTGCTTAGTCCAAAAGTTGTTATGCTCCTGCCAAAACTTATCAATCAAACTGGCTTCCTCCTGTTCTCGTTCCTCTTTATGAAGAAAGTTGTTTGGCACAAACATATTACAGATCAACCGTTTACATGCTAACCTGTCTTCTGGGTCCCTGTTCTCTGGTTTTGAAGCAAAAACCATTATGGCGGGATCAGGACTCAGCAAATAAGAGACACAAACTACATCATTCAATAATTGAGGTTTTTTAAACTCCCATATCCAAGGCATCCAAAACTTGAACAATTCGAAGGTGTCACTGGGAATAGCCTCCTCTTTAGACTTCACCTGCTGCCCCAATGAGTCTGTGCTGTCAGAAGAAGCATCATCATCCTCTTCTTCACTCCCTCTACGGACAGTGTTGTCTGAGCCATCTGAAAAATCTTCACCTATCAAACAAAAAGAAGCGCATGAGGTATCACTGTAAAAAATGTACACAAGACAGAAAGAACTATACCTATCTCCAACCCAGTTGTCTTCAATCCTCCCATACTTTTTGGTAGATCAAAGTCAAAGTCACTGCCACATGCTAGTTTCAACTTAAGGGCTGGACAACTGTCACAGTCCCACATCTCAAATACAAATACCTCATCAATGGATTGTGGGAGAAGTCAGTCATTTTGATGCATAAAGTACTTCACCTTGCCCATCCCTCCTATCTTCATATCAACAAGCCATAATAAATGATACATGGGATACAATGCTTTACACACATACCACAGTAAACCCCAAAATCCCTCATTCAACAGGACTTCACCCACAATAGTGAAGTGCTTCAACTCTTGGAAGGCTTTGATGACCACACATTCCGTCAAAGCATCCTTTAGTCATAGCATCCTGAGTAACTGAATTAGTTCACCACCCATTCTGCATTTTGATGGCTTGATGAACTCCAACTTCTTATCATTGTTGTGATTCTTGGATGCCTTTGCAAAGACTGCGTAGGGTGCATGACGGGTGTTATAAAAGATATTGCGGAGCTAACAACAAAGAATTGTTAGGTAACAGTCAGGAATGTAACATAACAAAATTGTGCATACCTTTTACGAAAACTGACAGAGGTCATTGATAGGACAAAGTCCTGTCCATTTGCCATTAATTGTGGCAATGGTGTGCTCAACTCCCTGCATCACAGTAATGGCAGGAAAGTGCTCCTTAAGCAAGTCAGCAGCCTTTTGGACATTCACAGTTCCATTAAAAGCAACAGCATTGATTCTGTCTTTCATTAGATCAATCTTCTTCATGAGTGGTAAAATATTTTTTGCAATAAACCATGCATCTTTTTTGCCACTGTGCAGCATGTGTTTGCTGCAGTCAATGAAATCAAGGACACAACTTGGATTGTTTGGTGAGCTGGCAAGAATGTTCATCAGAGGGGTTTTGACAATGGTTGCACCATCACCAAAGATTGCCAGACCATAAGTATCCACATCTGCTAGCAAAGATTCCAAGCCGTTCTTCTGGTACGATGTAAAATGTGCATCGAGGAGTTTGCCTGCAACCTGGGACCTCTTAGGAGGCTCATACTTATGGTTGGTAGACTGGGTCTTTTGTAGGATTTTGTTGACGAGGGGATCTTTGGCATGAGAAAAGGGAAGCGAATGAGCAGCTAGATAATGAGCAATGGTTGAAGACAATTCTTCTTCTGCCGCAGGATTCCTCTTATGGGACATAACTATGTTCTGCTGCACAAGCTTTCTGGGATGAGTACTTCCTCACAAGAGTGGACAAAGAGGAAAATGAGTTTGATGTGACCAAAAAGACAAAAGTAGATACAAAACATGAACACTCTTACTACTACTGAAGATGGAGGTGGGCTTAAGGGACAACGGCTTCAATGAGGTTAGGGTTGAGAGATCCCCTTCTGGAGAACAAGAGACATCCACAGATTCTGTGGGTATTGCACCCTTGTACCTCCTAGCCCTAATTGCCTCCTTCTCCCATTTATAATGTTGTTTTGCATCCTGCTCTTTCTCGTCAATAGAGATTGACAGCTTCTCATGATGATGAGCCTTTTCTGCAGCTGCCAGGCCCTTCCTCTTCACAATGCCCATATACAACTTCCTCCATTCAAGAGGCACACTCTTTCAGCCCCTGATGTCCTCCCCCCAATGGCATGTCCTAGAGCCTTGGTGTGATTCCAACCACTCCATCTATTCTTGCAGTGATGACACCTCCAATTTCTGGCTCCACTTGAAGGATTAAGGCATTTGACAATCTTACCACAATCCCAAACCACATTGAGACTGGGGGGGAGGACATCATCCTCAACCACCCCACCCCATGGCTCTTCATATTCAGAAGCATCCCCTTCCTCCTCTTCCTCCTTCTCCATGTCTTCATCATTAGAGCTCTGTGATTGCAAATGAGATGCCTAGGTTCCTTGGCTAGTTCAGACAAGGGGATGTTATCCTCCTCATCTGAAGACTCTTCAAATGGCTTTCTTGGTAGCCTTCTTAAATTGGCAAGGGGCACATCATCTTCTGATTCAGATTGGGATGAGGCAGAGGAGGAGGAAGATTCATGACGCGTTGCCTTTGAAAAGTTGCAATACTGATTTAGAAAAGGTAAGAACTTGATGTAAAAAAGGCAGTACAGAATGGTAAAATGCACCATTCTTTAAGTAATGGTAGGGTGGCGGAAGTGCCGTGGAAGGGGTGAGGCTGGTTGAGGTAGGGGGATACAATGGTCTGTGCACGGATTTTAAACTGCAACTTCAAAGAAAAGAGGAAATAAGAAGAATGGAAACAACCAAACACTTTCACGGCCGATGTCATCAATCCGCGGCAACAACAGGCAGAGGATGGTGGTGGGTGCACGGGTATTGGAGTGTTATTGATGGAGAAATGGGGGATTACCTGTGCCCGGGTGGAAAAAAGTAGCATGCAATTTCAGTTTTCAAGAGTGTCCGAAAAGTTAAACAAGAACAGGGGAACTCACAGAAAAAAATGCAGCCGTTGATCCGCGGCAACAACAGGCAAAGGATGGTGGCAGGCGCGCGGTGATTGGAGAGTTATTGATGGAGAAATGGGGGATTACCTGCGTGGGGGAGGAAAAAATCGAATCTATTTAATTGGACAGATAATGTCTGAAAAAACAAACTAAACAAAGGGAACTCACTGGATAAAACGCTGCCATTGATCCACGGCAAGAACAGGCTCAGGATGGTGCCGGGTGCATGGTGATTTGACATGTATGGATGGAGAAATGGGTGATTCACGGAGAATGGATTCCCATGGTGGTTGATTTGACTTTGGGCAGGGAAAATGAGCAACAGCTGCAGTCTCCACCTTTGAGAAGTGTAATCAACAACCAGCCATGAGTCAGAATATGGGACAGAAGGACAGACTATGTTCTGGATACCTATTTCATGGTAACGGTTGGTTACTGTAAGATTCCATGTCGTATCTTGATATAAATAGTGACTAAAACAAGCTAATTACTTAGCAAATTTTACAGTAATCCACCACACACAGTAATTTAGTTACTGTGTAAAATTGCAAATATTCCAGAGTAATGGAATTCCACCGGGATTTGCAACCGAGGTGTAAGGAACTTTGGGCTCGTAACCTCTAGGAAGTGTGTAGATGCTTGTACTAACAAGTTACAATTATGCTTGTAGACTTTTGAATTGTTGGTGCTGTGTTGTTCAATTTGTTTGATAATTTAAACACCAAATTAAATTATGACTTAAAAGTTCTATCTCAAAGTGATGCTCTGTTCCTGAAAGAGCATGCAGTCGGACTTAGATAAACAAAAAAATAAATTAGTTGTGTCAGGATTTTTGGAGATATCTGGATGCAACAACAAATACGCCCCTTGTTCGTCCCACAAACACGACTAATATTAGCTGGTCGTCCACATGACTGGGTGTACTAAAAGAAAAAGAACATGACAATCAACATGTTAGATGCAGGTGGCATGATCACGATCACCAGGATCGCACGATCTTGAGCGCTTGAACTGCCTTGATCGATCACATGATATCAACAGACGCAGATAAATCCTAGGCACAGTTTCATTCATTGGTCCTTGATTCAGCTTGGATGACTCTGCATCATGCTTCATCCCTTCCACAGCTGCCGACACGAAACAATGCAATGGCACCAGAAGGGGTCGAAGGAGAATTGGATAGACAAAGGTCCCAGGCATCATTTCAATCGCTTGCTTGTTTAACAAAGTGAGGCCAACTCAAAGGAGATCATCCAACAGAAACAGTTCATCTTTGACATTTGCGACCTGATTATGAATGGTATTTGTTAAGCGGCTCATTCTCTTGATCTTGCATGCAATCACAGCCTTTTCTGATGTAGAGGGTGTCAATGTAGTGGGAGTTGAAAAGTAACTAAGCTTTTCAAGAACTCTGACCGTTCCTTCCACTTGACCAAACTGACTTGTCAGTCTGGCACACAATGGCAATACAAGATTAGTCACCCTACGTGGGTTGGATGCATATCAAGATATGACAATTCTGTCTTGCAATGGCAGTGAAGGAGCTTCAAGCAGTCCCCTAGGAGGTTTTCAGTAGGGGCAAATTGCTGGAGTTTCTTTGGTTGTCACCTTTCACAGAGTGAGGTGCATCATTTCCAACTGATTGTTGAGAGTGAGGGTCTCGGTCTTTGTTGTTGTGGTGGTCAACGTCAATGGAAGAAGCATCACCTTGTTCAACAGTGGACAACCGGATTATGTTCATGCAAATATTTATTGCAGTTACCTGAACAAAAGAATCTTGCTCGGAGGAACAAAACTCTAATTGTCTAGAGTAAAGTGGAAATTCATTGACTCGCCAGCACTCTGAATGAGATAGATGGCTTTTTGGCTTAGACTGTGGGTTGTCAGGTCAGGTAATAAGAAGAGAAGATGCTTCTCCTGCTGAATTCAATGTGATTCCGGGTGGCCAAAGAATAGTTTCCATAGGGATCTTTTTGTTCTGAGGTTGTGAGTTTGTTGGCCGATTTTGCAAATGTCAAATCATTTTCTAGCAAATTTTTTTATTTGCGAAAAAATAGAGATAGATTATAAGTTTAATGTTCACACAAATCTCATATCGGCAAATCTACGTATTACAAGACATTATTTTCTGTACATCAGTTTTCATACGCAATAGTGTCACACAACTATGAGATTTGTGGAAACTGCTTTCCTGGCGACGGAATATTTTGCCAAGTAAGAAGTAACAGAGTATGGTGCAGTGGTGAGCTCTCATATTGATGATTCATGATATTGTTTAACAGAGATAATGCCCATAGTTTTGCTGGCGGATGACATGTCGACAATTGTTGAAAACTGTGTGATGTGTGTTGATGAGTCCCGTCAATTGAGATTATTTCTATTTCAATGTTCCACATGGCAATCACAGGACAATTTGAAAATAGATTTGACATTTGGACATTTGATTTGGATGACCCAAATGTACCCGGAGATTTGAAGATTCGGACTCTCTCAAATCAAATGTCAAATCTTTTTTCATGTTTTTTATTTGACATTTGTAGATTTGTAAGAACAAACTCATCATTTTTGGGGTTATAATAACTTTTTTTTGCCATAGCAAAAAAGATTTGACGTTTGAAAGTCGGCCAACAAACTCACAGCCTGATGGGTCGAGTCATAATTTGTCAAGTTGCCATCAACAGGTGTTGAATCAATGATCCCCATTTCGGGTAAGTTTTTTGAAGCATGTGACAAGGACTCATTCATTGCAGAAACATTGGTAGATGTTTCAGAACCTTCTCTCGGAGAATCTATCATGTTGCCACTTGCCAATGTTTCATCGTTTGGCAATTCATCCTGTGTGAAATTTGTCCCCAACTCTGAAGAATCCCCTCTCGGCATCTCTGCTTTGTCTGCCAGTTCGGAAAGACCTGCTGAAGGAGGTTCATTGTTAACCTCTTTCATCCATGCGGGCTCATCTGCCAAGAAACATCATTGGGTTGTTGAGTATCCAACAGAGGAACCGATGCTGGATTTCTACAGATTTCACTAGCATTTATCTTTGATGATGCATCAGTTCCCAATTCTACTGAAACTGCACACCCTACATTCATGTTGACATCATTCAATTCATCACGATTAAGCTCATTTACAACTCTTGACTTGTTCAAAGTATCATGATTCTTGCAAGAGGATGAACTTAAATCATTCATCAATGGGAACGATAAAAAGAATCATTGCCAAGCTCTTGAAGAATGAAATAAGTGGGTGGTCACTCAAAAATCCCTGGTGAAGTATAATTTATCCAAATTTGTCTTGTGGGAGGTACGAGCTGGGGCAAACCCAAATATTGTGAGAGAGTCTTGCCCCTTTTGGCAAACCTCGCATAGTGGTGAAAATTCATTCAGCCAGTTTGTATAAATGCAGCAGGAAACCGATCAAAACATTGATGAAATACTTTCTGTGAAGGAAATAGAGAAAGGTCATATGAGAAACATTTTGTATTAAAATGGAGATCAATTGAATCCCTTGAATGGCAATGGTGAAGTGTGGTAAGAGATGCGGGAATGTTCAAGATGTTGGTTTTGAAGATTCTGTCTTGTTATTGGAGAGTGTAGGGTCTGCCAAGGAATCATCCCAAACATTTGCAACAAATCCTCTTGGAAGCTTTTTATGTCTTCACTTTGTTCCATGCACATCATCACACCACCCCCTCCAATGGAACAGCCATGGATTGTTGCGAATCTCCAATCTACATCATGCCAACATTTGCTTGGCAGTGTATTGCCATCATCATGACATCAACAATCCTAACATCACTAAACCATACAATCAGCCCGTTTCCACCACATCCCTAGACGATGAATGAACCCAACAAGCCCTGGAGGAACACACCTCCTTCTCTGCCTTTTCATCGCTCTCATGACCAATGCCGCTCCCGTAGCCTTGGTCCAAGATGCACTGATGGCAGGATTGGATGAGGTCCATCATGCACAGACCTCATTTGAGATTGCCTCCAACTTGTTGGGAAGGGAGATGGTGCCTGGAGCATTGCGGGAATCAAAGCATGATTGTATCAAAGCATGAATTTGGTAGGTATTCCAGAATCAAAGCTTGATTTTATTAGAGATTTGAACCAGGTGGCATTGGCCCATGAGAAGAAGGGATGTGTGGACGTGACCTTGTCTGCCATTGCTGAGGCGATAGAATCAATGGACTTGAGTAGTTTCATTGAGCATGGTTTGCATTATGATGAGAAGTATCCAGGATTTGTTGCACTCACGGCCACTTGGATAAGGGACGAATTCAACACCATTGCCATGGAGGAGAGTTCTCACTAGGTATTGGCATGGGGAAGGTTGTTACAGGTTTGTCATGTGGACTTGGGGGCACACTATGTCATCACGAGGGAGGTGTTGGATGAGAGTGAATTTGGAAATGAGATTCACTTATCGATTTGCGTCTTCTTTTGAGAACAAGCCTGAGCAGCTGACGGAAATGAAGAGAGAGTGGAGAAAGGTGCATGAAAAAAATGGCGGCTTATTTTATTGATGAGTCAAGTATGGAAATTGGTAGGTTGCTTTGTTCTGAGGCTAACTGGAGAGAAGAGGTGGATGATGGAAACGCCATTCTACAGTTTTTTGCGAGGCATTTAATTATCGCAGGTTGTTCACATGTGATAAGTTCCATTTTTACGAATGTATTTACACATAATGAATGAGACTTAGATTTTTGCTTCTCACTTAGAGCTCTGCTACCACTGAATGAGAACAATCTTAAGGTGTTACGTAACACTTATCTCTTACTCCGAGCAGCTGCAATCAGTTTGTCCAGCTCAGTTAACCAAGTAGTGGTCTCTAAGCCTACTTTGGGCGCCAATTCACCAACTTAACTCCCACCACAAAATCTAGAATTCCCATATCGCATTCCATTCCAATATTCAAAGTGATGGCTTTAGACGTCTCGGTCTAACAACTATCGACAAGTTAGCCGTCTGACTGTAAGCTTGCGGCGATTCCCCATTTGTGCTCGTTGCTAGGGGGCACAATGTAGGCTGTAACAGATGCATCTCTGGGACACTCGCTGACGCAACTTTCATCTATGCTCGAAAAAAGATCCTTCTCGATGGGATTGAAAGCACTGCCATCCTCGAAGAATCCCTTTGGATTATTGGTCTCATAATCCCAACTGACAACAAACTGCTGCTCAGCATTTGTTACCGAGGGACACCAAGCCTTGTTTGCTGTCCAAGACAAACACAGATTATCTTTCGGTGTTGGATTCGTTGGATTGCCATCTGGAGGTGCACCAAACCATGGCGTCAATGTCTCAATGGGCAATGGGACGATCGTTGCCTTTTTGAGTGGACAAGAATTCAGCGTAGCAATGTAGGGAAATTTGGCAAAGCTTGGCCATTCAACGAATCCCTCCCTACTGATATATCCTGCCAAAGCCCTGTTGAAATTGGGAAGTTGAATGGCGAAAGGTAACGACAGGATAAGCTCCATCTCAACTGGATTGACGCCTTGGGCAGTAAGTGTTTCCAGAGTTCCACCCTAACGATAACAATGATGACTGATTTAGTAAATCAAATAGTAATTGGATAGCGCTTCTTCAAAGGGTTGAAACAACGTACCTGCGGAATTCGAGCAAATCCACCAGTACAATTCACTCCATTAATTGTTCCATTTGGAGTATCAGGGGCACTCTTATCACTGCAAAGGAAAGGGGCGAATACTGACGCTTGGATCGATTTTATATTTGTCTGTGACATAGAAACAACATCTCTGGAGAAACCATCGCAAATACATTTCATGCCGAGATCTTGACCGATAGGGATTCCATCTTTGTTTGTGAAAGGACCACTTGCTCCGTAATGGCTCCAAACACTATAGACGTCTGCATTGCTAGGTTGGTCATTCACCAGATCTGAAATACAAATTGTGGGGAAATCATTGCAGATTTGTTTGTTGTCGTACAACATATTGGCGATTTCAAGTTGTGTGCTACAGTCGACTTCCTTTGGGTAATTCTCTCCTGGATCGCTTTCCAGGTCGAAGAAGCAACAATCGTAGGGTGTATCGCGGTCTTCATACAGTGATTTAAGAAATGTGTTAGACATGCCTTTGTCTGGGTGTTTCTCGTTGTGGAGTTTGATGCTCATTTTACGTCACTTACTCTTTCTGCAAGGTTTAACTGACTGGTATCCCAAATCTGGAATGAGATCATCGTCCATTGGCCAAATAGCATTCCAATGCCTTGGTGTGTTAACCTACAACCACAAATATGAAAAAGTTGGAGGCTGGGGATGTTTGCCTAAAAACAAATTAGACAATTTGATAACTCACCCCACTGTCACCGGTGTACATCATCTTGGTAGTCGTACTTTTGGTTACCTGAAAATAAAGATCGAGCGAATAAGAAACGTATCGTTCTAATTGAGATGGTTTATTCGGATCAGAGATGGAGTTCTTAATGTACTTCCAGAGCTCATTTCCTGGTATCAAACATTGGGCAATGATTAGCAGATTGTTCGAAGTAGACTTGGGGTGTCAAAATAGTTGGAAGAAATTTCTTACCGTATGATGCGCCTTTCCAATCGCCAAGGAGGTACTTCTTGCTTCCTGGACCTCCAGCCATTTCCAACAGAGTCTTCGCGAAGAAGGGGAAGAGAACACTACATGAGAAGAACAAGTTGAAACAAGAAAATGGCGTTTGCTAATCCACTCACTGGAGCCCAATCAAGAGCAAATACATAAGTATTTGACTTGAAATTTTGACCTTTCGGGAGACTGTTTTCAATCCAACCACCCGACAAAAACTGAGGAACTCTAATCCCACCCTCAAATGCGTTGAACTTCGAACCTCTGAGAGGAAAGTTGTTATTTGCAGTATTCATGTAGACTGCACCTCCATTGTCAGATGAGAAAAGTATGATTGTGTTATGCCATTGACCAGCATCCTTGATTGCCTGTGTGATGTTGCCAAAAACATCATCAACAAAACGCATAGCATTTCGAGTGGAAAGGCGAAGATCAGTGTTGGTGGCAGGTTTCTTCTCTTTGCCAGCTTCATCAGGATCATCATATGCATTGGGGTACTGTGTTAATGTGCGAGATGATGTGGTTTGTGCAAGATAATGCATTCTCGGATTAAGGGCAAGTTGAATTGCCAATCAAGCAGATTTGATTCTGTGAATAACTAACCTGCATAGGCAAATGCATCAACTGAAGAGCGTGCATATGATATAGCGGGCGCGCCGCGTAATCGTGACTAACGATGATTCGGACAGTTTCTTCCATGATGTCCAAATCGATCAACTTTGGAGGAGTCTTGGGAGTTGACTTGCATGCAATGTGGATTTCCTCGGCTATATCAGTTCAGGACACATGTATTTAAGGATGCAGAGGTCTGGGCAAACTGAAACACAAATAAGTTTTACCTACCTGTTAACAGATCGCTTTGCTCGCGGATATAAGGACAAACCACATTGTCCACTGAGGAATTTGTTTGCTGCCAGTAACCAGGGACGGCTTTTGTTAGAACAGAAGGCTGGAATTCTCGGGGAAGAGGACTCGTCGTGAAAGCGTCCCAGCCATCACAGCTCTCAAGTGAGTCGCCCCTAATGGATCGCAGGGGTGGGCAAAGTAATATCTGAACAATTTGCTAAAAGTTACAGCTTCAATCTTGCATAGTTGGTTCTACTCTTACCAAAATCCAAGGAACTCATCGTATCCCATACCCATGGGAGTATTGGCCCATGCAGTCCCCCCAATGCCCCATTTGCCAACATAGGAAGTCTTGTATTCTCCGTAGTTCCTGTTACGAGACAAATCCTTTAAGGCTTTCGCAAGAGTCACAGTTCCAGGTGGCATGCCCCCCACAAAACCGATACTATCGTCGAAAGACCAAACGTCGTTTGATACATTCTGATTGAAGGAATTGGTCCTTCCAGTTTGTAGGGCTGACCGAGATGGGGCGCACCATGGCGTCATGTACCCGCGGTTTACGATGATTCCAGAATTGGCGTGTTCGTCAATGTGGGGTGTTTCAATCTCGTTGTTGCCCGTCAATTCAGCGTTGTAGCCAACTTGGTTGTAGCCCAAGTCGTCTACAAGAAAGATTAGTATGTTTGGTAGTTGCCCTGTTGTCGTGGGGCGGTTCGTCGGAGGTCCTTTCGCATCTTTGCCCGACTTAGTGGATGCTGTAACATCTGACGCCACTACAAAAATGGTACAGATCGCGACCAGTGCATTGATGTGCTTCATAGTTGTTGTTGTTGGTGTTGTTGGTGATGGTGGCGCCGGCTGTGTTGTTAAGAGCCCTCCACTTCTTTCAGCTTCTTCCGCTCAGGGGTTACTTCTCGCCTCGTTCTCACTATTGTTGCAGTAGTGTTGCGGTATCGGTTCTCAAATCTTTTACGACATCTGGAGGTGTCACCGAGGATACGTTTCAGGTAAATAAATACGTAAAAGAAGCCATTGGAACCTCGTGGGAAAACATGAGAACTAAATGAGACCAGATCAGACCCTATACATATGGTACCTTTAGGTCGAGTCTACTTCAGGAGATTGAATGTGAACAGTTAAATTTTGACAGCATTATCCAAGTATCATTAGAGGGTTACTAAACAGCTTTGACGTCCCAGAAAGCCACGTCCCCCTGGGATCCCAGCGGATTTTTTGGTGTCCGCCTCCTATTGACTTTCGCCCTTAAAAATGCAGATCCCGCCTCCCCTCCGGGCCTGGAAGATTCGGAATATCAGCACTCACAAGGAAGTTGGCTTATATTTCATACTGAATGAGTGGTAATACCTATAAGTAATTTGAATTTTTATTATTAAATCCTCCTGCCAGTCTTGCCGATTTGAATGATCTTTAAAAGTATCCTTTCTCGTTATGTTTTCTCTCGGCTTATTTATTAGATACTTATTTCCCCGAGGTGCATGCTATACCTTAGGTATGTACAGAGGTAGAATAATACCATATTACCTTAGAGATCTTTAAAGTGTGGATGTTGGGCAGAACGTGGGATCCCGCGACATGGACCAGGTGGAGTCGATTCTTGGTCCATGTCGCGGGATCCCGCGCCGATTTTGTGAGAAGGCTTATGTAAATAAGTACTGGGACGCCAGGGGGACGTGGCCTCCGGGGACGTAAAAGCTGTTTAGGAACCCTCTTAGGTACGGGTTAGAATCCACTTTGGACCACGTGATGGACTTTGAACCACGAAGGACGGGATTTACTATTCCCACGTACGAATCTACGCGTCGACCGTCAAAATTCGTCGACACGAATTGTCAGATAGTCTGACCGTACTTCGCTACATAGTTGCGTGAGAACTGCTTGTGTGCGAGAATTTTTATATTGCTTCTACAGCCTCCCATATCTGACATGCCTTACTCCGTAGAAAACATACCAATTTCTACGGGATGGACTTTGAACCATTTCGTGATTTTTGGCTTGTTATAGCAGTGCAATTGCAGCTGCCTTCCGTCGAAGCTGAGGACCTGTAGAGCTGGACTTAAGCCCTTGAGATAGTCCCTAAGGGTTGTGCAATCTTCGCTGGGTGCCAGGGATTGGATATTGATGCCACACGAGTGGTCAAAGATATCTGACATCACGTGGTTCAAAGTCCATTCTGACTTGTACAGTACCATAATGTCTTACAAACCCCATAAGAAAAACCACCCAAGACAATCCTTTATCCCTAGAGCATAGCTTACAATACTAGATGGGTTTGTGATTGATGTGATGGCAAAAAGATTTTTCTAATTGTATTATTAAGACAAAATTTGCACAATTTTGGATCGAACTACAAGCTTAATTCTCTAGAGTCTGCACCATCATTAATCGACAAATTGCAGAACTCATTTAAGCTTGTGTTTGTGTCCATTCACGGTGCATGCATGGGTGTCCACACTGCCCAGCACACATAGTGCATGCTTGTCACTTGGAAGATGAAGATTTCTTTGACACCCAAGCCCAAACAGAAAGGCATATCTCAAAAAAGAAACCGCAACACAGGGAAGAAATAAATCAATTGACAGGTAAATCAAAATAGTAGCCTGCCCTGGTATCCGCCAGAACTATACCACTGAAAGGAGAAGGGAGGTTAATGAATAGTAAGGAAATGTTGGCAGTCAGTTTGATGAATTGATGAAGGGCCTGATTATGATGGTCTGTTAGGAGAGCAGAATCACACACATAAATACGGCAGGAATTGCTGAACCATTAATGTCTCTTTTTCTAGTGTCACCACCTTTAAGGTGGAAGCAAAGAACTACTGGATACAAAGTAATTATGCACTGAATACATGACCAGCTCTTGCGGATGCAAATTCAAAAAATGAAGATAAAATGTCAAAAGAGAAGCGGTTAAGTGTGAGATAAACAAAATTTGTGCTTTGCAATTGCAGAGAGATTGCAAGGTTGAACCCAGGACTTGCTCAATCTGGAACATGTTCTCACTGTACTCATCATGCAAAAATAAGTCGTTCTATCCCTATCCCCAACAAGACAGGCAACTCAAAAACTTTGCACATTTTGGTGAGAAAATTTCAGCGAAGTGACCACTTCTAAAATTCTGTTGACTTGGACAACTTAGGCCGATGCTTCTCGTGCGGTGGAACGTAGAATGCAGAACAGATTTTTGTACACTACGGAGGGATTTACGGACCTTATGGCGACACAGACGAAGATGCAGAGCACGTTGCTCTCCATTGAATGGGTTATGAGCCAGCTATTTGATGCAGAGCAGTTTGCTCTGCATTGGCCAACGCAGAGCAACTTTTTGAGAAGAGGCCCCAAGTTTCTGGATTGGTACACATCGCGCGAAAGTTTGCAATTTTTTATACTGAGTTCTTACCGTATAAAAAATTATGAACAGAATTCAAATAATGACTTCACGACCACTATCATGCAAAGTCAACTACACAATGTACGCTGTGTACTGCGCCATGATAAGGTACGTGTTAACATAGACGGATACGAAGACTTGTAGTGTCTACAATGTGTCACCCATAAGACTCAATTTTTACGTGACGCATCCTAAATCCCAAAAAATGAGATCTGCATTCTACGTTGCCTCGTACGGTAAGGATCAGCCTTGAAGTGAAGACACTGTTACAATGTGGGCAAAGAGAGTGACAAATCATGACTCAAAGGACGACAGAGGCGTCGTCAAAATGTTGTAACTGACAACCTGGTGACGACCACCTTAGTCGTCAGTTACAACCTGGTGACGACCACCAAAGTCGTCAGTTACAACAAAGTGACGGCCCCCAGATGTCAGTTACGACCAAGCAACTACCCATTTGTTGTCAGTTAAGACATTCTGACAATCAAGACCCCATGACACCCCACAGTGTGGTATGACCACGTGACGACCCTCAGAGTTGTCAGTTACATCATTTACTACAAAGTGACAACCCTCAGAGTAGTAAGTTACGACCCCATGATGACCTACAGTGTTGTCAGTTATGACCTCCTGACAACCCCGAGAGTCGCCAGTTACAACCTGCTGATGACCCATTTGTCGCCGGTTAAAGCATTAACTGACAACTGGGATGACCCAACTGACAACATGTCATGTCCAGACATTTTTTTATGACTGGAGTGATGACCCTCCTCAAAATTAATGGCAAAAAGGTAGATATTTTGAGTGATTTGCCACTCTTGCAGATATGTCAATGTTGTAGAGTCTCACTACTGCTTGAATTCTTTTTAGATTTTATTTGTTGATCAACTTAATTGCCAATGATGCATTAAAACAACATCAGTAATTTTTTGATAACCAGTCCACCACCATTTACAGATAGGCTTGGTTACTCCATGTGTTAGGCCAAAAGCTTGACAAAGTTCCATTGCTAAGCATTCACAAAGTCCACTTTGCAAAACCTCGTCGATAAAAACTTTGCGAGGATTTGTAAAATAGCCATTTTGCAATTCCTGACAACAGAGGTTTAAGTTAGGGATTTCAGCAAATTTTCCTAGTTCGGCATCAATTAGAACGATTGGCATCCAACGCACAGGCAAAGACAGAAGAATGGTGTCAATTTGAAGAGACATCACGATTCATTTTGAATAGCTGTAGGCATCAATATAAGATCCTAGGATTTGTATTACCTATTCGATGTCAACTTGAGTTCGATTCCTAGGAATTGCAATGAGTACCATAACTATTCTTGGTGACTGTAATTCTTTAGCAATTGTAATTGAGTAGCTCAGGATATCTTTGTGTAATTCTCAAGCAATTGTAATACGCGTACCGGATTGATATTCCTCAGCAATTGCTACATTACTCCATAGTGCGATTGCTAAGGAATTGCATTTGAGGAGCAAAGTCATCTTGTATGCAATACCTTAGCAATTGTAATGGAGTACTTCAAGTTCACTAGTGTCGTTCCTTAGCAATTGCAAAATGATTTCCAAGTTTCGCGATTGTTATTCCTTAGGAATTGTATGTTGGAATGGTCTGATGGTAATTCCAGACCCTGTCAAGCAGTATTCCCTAGCAATTGATATGTGATTTCTAAAGTTTCAGGAGTGTTAATCCTTAGCAATTGAATTGTGCTTTTGACTAATTTCCAATCTTAATGAATTGCATAGTGAAATGAGTGTAATTCCTTGGCAATTGTAAGTTGTCGCACTATGCAATTACTAGACGCTAACGTTTATGTGTACTAAACACACCAATAATAAAACTATAGCAGTAAGAACCAGTAACACAGTAACCAACCCTCTCTAGACTTAATTAATGCTTCTTCCCCACACACTACTTGTTCATTTCTCAAACACTACTTCTTTTCTTCCGCACATGGCAAACAAACATCAGATTCAACAGGAGGAGGTATTAGCTTGCATTTTGTTTCTCCTTTGCTACCTCTACCTCCATGACATTTCGAAGTACAGAAGATACCCTTCATCCTGCAGCTGCACTTTGTCCCTGCTGAAGTGCAATTGCCTTTGCATTTGCATTTTCCTGTTACCCCAACCACACTATACAACGATAATGCAATTTGCTCTGTCATGGGTGTTTGACGGAAGTCGACACTCTTTTCATCAATGCTCAATAACTCCTTGGTCAACAAAGGCATGAAGTGCAACTCTTGACGCTGATACTTTCTTACCAGATATCCATGTTTTGTTGCCACCTTGTACGATATGACACCTTTACGAGAGGTGTTTGCCTCTGTCACCGCCACTGGGAGATACTTCGGACCCTCCGCACCACGGATCTTGCCCTCCATCAGCACATTGCAAATGTCATCAATTTCTAGAATGCTCTTCCAGTCCTTGGTTCGACGACTGTTAACCTGCTTTGCCTGGGAAACTGTACTCTGAAAGACAGCTGCACGAATAGCTGCCCTACCAGGAGTGTCCCCAAAATCATCAGGAGTCGTCTTGTCTTTGGTTGGTGTGCTGTCTTTCACTGCGTTGCCATCTGTGCCTTCCATATTGTCTTTGTCATTGCTTACAGGAGATTGCTCTGGATTCTGTTCTCAACTTGCTTCTGGTGACTTCTCTCCACTCGCTTCTGGTGACTTCTCTCCACTCGCTTCTGGAGACATATCTGCCCTGCTTCTGGAGACATATCTGCACTCGCTTCTGGAGACTTTTCTCCACCCGCTACCTCTGTTGTGTCAACGTCCTGCTCCTTCTCAGTATCCATTGGTGCTGGTGGTTCCCCTTCTCCTCCGCCAACTGTAGTCCCTGTCAATTAGTAACTGTTAGTGCATCCAGTCCCAAGGGGACCACGCAAGACATGATTCTTTATGTTAGTCTTACCATCGTTTGCCTCATCCCCAGAGCCTTCCGTTACATCATCTTCGCGTTCATCCATAAGTGCTCCCTCCTCTGCCAACTCTTGTAGGAACTGTGCATCAGCGTCCTTGATAATCTGTATGATTTGGTCGTCACTGATTTGGTCGTTCGAGTTCCACACAGCCTTATAAGCTGCCTCAAGACCAGCTTCTGTCTCTGCAAACTTCACAAGACGAGTGCCCAAGACATTATAAACAGAGTGTTTCTCATGCTTCTTACCGTAAAAGATTTGATTTGGACTGAAGTTCGACTTTACCCGAGATTGACGTGTGTTCATTTGCGCATTCACAACGTGCATACTATAACGCGCCCAATTTGTCTCCTTGTTGTCCATCATCCAGGCTAAAAGTGCCTCTTTGAATGGGCGGTTGCTATGCTCAATTCCTCCTTGGGACTGTGGATGCCTTGCACGACCTTTGATTACATGACACCATGGGAAGTACCTGAATGACAAAGAGAAGTGTTAGTGGCAGGTGAGAATGGAGCAGCACTGTGACTGTTTGCTTACTTATTTACCACTTTCACCGTTTTGCCAAGGAATTCACCGCCGTTGTCGGACTGGAGTATGTTTGGCACGAGATTACTTGCCATAATTTGAATAATCACCAACGCAACTGCCACTGCAGTCTTTTCCTTCGTGGCTCCGACGTTGCATTTGCCAGAGTGGTGATCCCTGTACCGGACAATCCACTTGTAGCCGTCTTCCGTCTCGGAAGAGCACATATCAATGAGATCGACCTGCGCTCGATGTCCAATCGTGGGAGAAAATAGCATCTTGAGTGGGGTCTGCAACGTACGGATGCAACTTGTATTTCCCACACATACGGGGCACAGGTCAACGACAAGCTGAACATCTGCTTGGATAGTTCCAAACCAGGAGTTCTTAAGCTCAGTGAGAATGTTGCGGGCCGTGCGGGCGTGTCCCATGCTAATATGAGCCTCGAGGATCACATCAAACAGGTCTTCATAAATAGCAACTCGAAGGCCTGACTCCCTCTGATGAAGGACATGAGTTCCTGTACCCGACGCAATTTCAAATTTTTGACGTAACCTGTAGTCTCCCCTTGAGTAGGGAAGCTTATCCCTATCCTCTCCTTTCCTCTTGCACGTTGTGGGATCTACCCAATTCCTGAGGAGATCAATGATTGCCAGAGCCTCCTCCTTCGTCTTGAATAGAGGACGGAAGTTGGAAGATTTTTCCCAGGATTCAGCGAATCTCCTGTCAATATTCGCGTAGAACTGAGAACGGAATTCGACATCAGCATCGTCGGGTGTCGGAGCTTCTTCATTAAATGCGGCAGCACACTCTTGAGCTGTAGGGATAGTTGGAATAAGAGGTGGAGGCAGTAGAGGTAGTGCTGGTGGGTCCACATCAAGATCACGGATGTCGTCAACATCCAGATTGTTCTCCAGATGGTTCTCTGCGATAGGAGGTACCATTGGAGGTTCTCCTGTCTTCCCTTGTGACGGGTCCGGCGCGACATCTTGGTTGGTGGAAGATGGTGTGCTCTCGCGATCTGTGGGTGATTTGCTTGTGGTGACATCTTTATTTGCGGAAGTTCGTGTGCTCTCGCGATCTGTCGGAGTTTTGCTTGCCCCGGCTTCTTGATTTGCGTCGGATTGCGATGGTGCGTTGTCACAACTCGGCACTGCGGGCGATTTGCTCGGGTGGGTGTCGAAGGCAGAGTTGAAGCAGATGAAACAAAGAAGGGAATCGTTGCGATTTTGTGACGCAACATCTCTTCCGCACTGCGATAGTTTGGAGAGCAGTGTTCCACGATCGCATTGGGGGAGGCCGTCGGGGTACTCGTAACCACACAGGCCACCGTGCATCTGGGACTCACAATTCATACAGTTGTGCCATCCGGGCTGCACGGGCAACCCCTTCATCCCACAGAGTTCCTTTGCTGCGCAGTCAAACTTCATCGTTTGCGATTTCTGGCAGGACGTGAAATGAGCTGCTGGCAATGTGAAAGGAAGAGAATACAATTCCCAAAGAATTGTAAGTTACTTGACAGCACATAAAATCGAGAACACAGAAAGATCTCGTGCTACGCGAGGACTTGATACATAGAACAATTCTGACAGTTTGATGCGTTTTGGCGCCAAAAATAATACCACATGCTACCAAACTCAATTAATTCACACTATTTAAAACTAATTAGGCTGTGGACAAAGAATGGTTTCTACGTGTTCCTAGGGGTTTTACAAATCCTGCGCAAAGTTTTTATCGACGAGGATTCGCAAAGTGGACTTTGCGAATGCTTAGCAATGGAACTTTGTCAAGCTTTTGGCCTAACACATGCCCACTGGGATGCTTGTGAAAAACTGGTTACCTTAGTCTCATTGGTAAATCTCTGCTGCTTGAGGCCAACCACTCCAGCCAAAATCACAAAATCCCTCATGATGGCAATCAAAGAACCCAAGGCCATAAGTAAATAGAGGTCGAACAATAAAATCAACAATTTGCTTTGCAAGTAGAGAACACTGGGTTGCCACTGACTCTTTAGAATGGGATTTCAGACTAAAATTACCAAATCATTAGAGGAAGAAGTAAAATGTCAGCCTATACAGATAACACCAAAACAGAAAGTAAACTAAGAAGCCTCACATCCCATAGTGATATGTATCAGAGACAACAGCAATAAACTATCTGTCTGGAAGTATGTCAATCATCTTAGGTCCATACAAAAAGAAATGTACACAGTTGCTGACAAGTTGGATACAATAGTACCCAGAAGGAGGAGGGGAAGAGAGGTGCTCAGTTTCCAATGCATATAAGATTTTGAAGAAATCTTGATACATACAAAAACAGACAAAGAGTTCAGGTTTAATGTAGAAAGTCTGTGATGGACAAGACTTGTCTGTAATTTGTGAGAAAACATCAACTTTCACAAAACAACTGGACTATTATTGAACAATAAAACATAAAAAAGTGAGATAATCAATCCCTTCCTTTCTTCTATCCACTATGCCTCTTTATTCATTCCCCTTGTTGTTCATTAATCACCCCCTGCATTTTTGCTGATTGTTATTGTCATTCTTATATTATATCCCTTTTTCTATTTCTGAATCTCCTACACAATGATTTGCCTTGGACTCCATCTAAGAAATCTCCCAAGCTTCAATCATTTTGAAGTCATTCTTCTTCTTCTGACCATGAATATGAGCACTAACATGTTTGTGGTTTGGTGTGGTTTGTTCCTCTTGTTGATGTCTATATTGCTGTCTTGTGCCTTATCTCTCTTTCATATCTTGCATCTCATACTGCCCTCCCCCCTTAAGTGTAGGACAAGTAGAAAGTCTCTATTTTCATGGAGCCCTTCTGACAAACATCTTGCCCTCATTTCTTTCTGTTGGCCCTGTCAATCAATTTTTACTAGTGTGAATTTGTTCCTTGTAAGTCCAGCCTTTTATTCCCAACCCCAGTCTTAAATTGCTCTTTTGCTCCCAGAATCCCAATCTCTGAACAACAGCACCAATGATTTTATATTGATTATTGTACTGTAGCTTCAGCCTCCCTGTGTGTGCCTAGTTCTTGTGTTGATTGTTGTGTCTTCTTTCTCCTGTTTTATCATTTGTTCCTGATTATGGCCTCAATGTGTCATGTCAAAATTGACGGATCATGTCATCTTTTCTCTGTATGTGGTAAGAATGACAGTCCTGACCCATCTGTCTAGATGCTGACATAGGCAAAGTTCTATGTATCCCTTATGTAGACAAGGACAAGGATATAATCAATTTCAAGTATATGTATACCCTTGACATATCCTAAGGATCTCCCCAATATGTCTAAATACCTCTGATGACATATACCCAGGGTAGACCTAACTTCCAGCATTTCAATAAAGTCTGGTGAACAGTCATATCATGGCCAGTCAGAAACATCTTGCCTGCCAGAATTCTTCAGCCAAGTGAGCACCACATCTTAGATCAGATTTGTGACAATTTGTGTAGAATCTTACTCACCAGCTCAGCATGGAATACAAGGCTATGTACGACCTCTGTAGAAACACAAAGCAAAAATATTATTATAATGTAATTTACAGGATAATCCCTGATAATAGGTTGGTATCAAATATCATTTGTTGGTAGCCACTTAACCTCATATATTTTTCATTTAAGACCTACAACTTTACCATATGTATTCTACCTAATCTTTTTCTAAACTTTTTTTGTTTCAGTGCAGATGCTACAATAGGATTAAAAAAGAATCGACTGTACATCATTTGGTAATGATTTGCTGGGTTTCAAGAACACCCAGGACCATAGTCAAGGAGGCAGGGGCAAGAAAGAAGCAACATCAATGCAATGCAATATTTTCTCAACATATTATCTATATCATGTCTATTTGTATCCACTAAAAAGGCATCATATACAACTTTCTCCATGGACAGGACAAATAAAGTTCAGGCTATCAAATGGAAAATCAATTTCATCACTGCCTGGCATGTACTAGAAGGAGCTACAGCTCAGTATCCAACAGCTAAATCTAAATGAGCCCCAGAATAAGCTGGTTGCCAAAGAACTGTATTTTGCGTCAATGGATGGAGCAACTAACTATGAAAGTATCAACACAGGGTTGAGGTATGCATTCGGATGCTGCAATATACCCTCAAGCTTAACCTGATTGCATTCCATAATGAAATTTTTAATTTTCATAGCGATGACAACCTATCTCAGTGCCAGTCATCAAAACAAGGCAGTGTTGCATTTGGGATCCTTTTCCTTCATATGACCAAAGAGGGTATTGAAAACGCATTCTTTTGTTGGTACAACAACCTTAAAGAATATGTGTCTAATATTTAACTGTTATTCAGCATGATACCAAGAGACATGTTGCACTTCTGAGACATAACCACAATGGTCCAGTCTCAATGGTATGGCAATAATGCCTTTGCTTGATGAATGAACATACATAATTGATCCTGCATTATTTTCAACCAACGCAACTCTTGGTGCACTGTATCAGCAAGACATCCATGAATTGTGTATCCATTACAATCATATTTTATTCCTTTTGTATAAATGGCTGTCGTGCAAAGACTACTGGGAAAAGCGAGAATCCTTGACCAATGATGCAAAGATGTCATAAGTGGCACATGAAGCATTTGTGCTATTAAATGCCAAAGCTGTTAGCAATGTAACAGTTGAATCTGATGTTGTGAAAACATTTACATGAGCTGAGGCTGCTTTGACCTGACTTTCTGCACACATAAGAAAGAAATAATTACTTTTCAAAAGCATATCAATATCTTGTGAACATACCAACGAGATACAACCAGGACCTCAGGGGGACACAATTGTAGGGAGTGCACCAAAACACATGAAGAATTTTTTTTGCTTGTAAGAAGACTGATAGATAGCACCGAGCAACTTTTTGCAATCATAACAGCACATTTAATACATTGGTAATTTGAGAATTCAAGTTTGAGCTATGTTGCTCAAATTTATGATGGAGGAGACCAACCTCAAAATGATGAGGTTCTTTCAATATCAAAAATTCTATCAGATCTTTTGGGTACATTGACAAGCAGGAAGGTGGTCCAGCAAGCATGTGGCTTAGATGAATATTGTATATGACTCGTGCACACAGACAACCACTTTTTAGAAGAGTAATTCTTTCATGGTACAAGAAAATAGCATCAGTGAAGTAGCCCATAGTAGCAACTGAGTCCCAAAAAGGGCAACATGGTAAATGATTTATAGATGGAACCTTGACTTAACCCACCCTCTTGCTCCTTGGCCTCATGCTAAGCCTGGCCAATAATTTTGCAATTCTCAAGCATTCAAGGTGACCAAGCAGTCAAATGTTGAGTCATTGAGGGGGAACAGTTATTGTCAAAAATTAACTTGAGAAATTCTGTTTCAACTGTCCAACCTGGATTAGTTCTTGCCATGCTCAATAGAGAAACTGCTCTGAAAGTTGCATGGAGAACAGAGTAATGTGTGACAAGATCAAGGTTGGTCCATTTCAATTGAAAGTCAGGACTTGCATCAGACATTTCATCCTTCTCACTAACATAGAAAATGACTGTAACATGTTTGAAGTCCTTCACATAGATACCACTGTCTCTCCTGGATCTGAGTTCCAGCTACCATGCCTCAAAAATGTTGATTTCACCAGCAGGAACAGTGGCACGAGATTGAAATTTAGTGAAAGAAAACAACTATTCACACAGTTTTACTCCTCCCTGAGATACTAGACATGACATGAGACACACGCCTTCTACTCCAGCCCCAGCTCCTGCCCCGACAGCACCTACTCCTCTTCTTCTTCCGGATTCTTACACTGCTTAAGGATGCTATGCTGCTTTGCAACCTTTCAGCAGTGGCAGCAGTCCCAGGCTGCACATAGAGGATGCAGGGCTAGCCCCTCCATGAGTTCCCAATAAAACAAAATTTACAAAGTCAATATATTCCCTCCAGTTGTCCCTCCTGTTGCCACAGAGGCTTTTCACTTTCTCATCCTTCTCCTTTCAAGATCACAGCTTCATGTGTGACATGTGTGATAAGGTATTGCTATATTCACATAAAGTTGAAGATCCTGCTTGAGGTTATCCACAGCAGCATAATGATCAAATTCACTAGGAACTGGTCAGAGAATGAGGACCCCACCTACGATGATGACCTTTACAGTGCAAGATGAAGTTTTTGTATGTTCTATTTTTCTTTTGTGGGTAGATATTTATTGTACTCTAGCTATGAAAACTGTCTGCATCCTCTCTGTGTGAGGGATCCATTGAGGAACTGGGAAATTGCTAAATTTTCTGATACACTCTTTAAACAGGAACACAAAGAGTTGCTAAAACACCAGGTTCCTGCAGTTGTCAATGCCTTGAAGACAGGCAACTTTCTGCTTTTGCGATAGATATTGCCAGATGGAGTTGTCAGATGTCATCAAGAAGGTTTTGAGTGTTGTCACTAGGACATCATATGGTTGATGGTAGTCACCCAATGTTGTCAGTGTCGTCAGGGCCGATTTTGTGGTCTATTGGGTCATCAGATGTTGCAAGTAGTAGTTACATCATTCATCACTTAAATTTGACACCTTGTCCATTACGGTCATAAGTAATCCGTGTCATCACATTGTCACCCTTTTTGTCACTTGGTCATATTCAGTTTTGTGCACAAGGTTGCAAATGGTGATGTCATGGAAGGTTGTCACAAGGTAGTCCTTAGGCCCAAAGTGGTCATAAAAGTATCTTCACCACCAGTCGTCAGGGTTGTCAAAGTGTCTTCACAGTTGATTGTCATCACCAGTTATTGTCAGATTCATCCAACAGTCATCAAAAGTAGTCATACGAGTCAAAAAAGCCAAAGTCATCACTTGTTGTCAGTTTGGCTCACCTAAACTTCCAGGTGACAAAGTTGTCTGTATTACTGGCATAGGACTGAAATCAAGTAAGCATATTTCTACCCAAAGGAATCCATGTTTAAACACATTCCCAATCATGGTACAATAAGGCTGTGATTTTTTTCAAGAAGTCGAACAACAATATTGACTAAAATTACTATTGCTCTATTGAGCCCAAAAATCATGATGTTGTTTGTACCAATAGATCAACCGATCACAAAGTTTATCAATCAAGATTTTTTTTAAAAATCTTAGTTTATCACTGAGCACAGTTTTTTTCCTTCTTCTCCTCCAGGAGACGCTTTTTTCACTTTTGGATTTTATTGGTGAATTCATATAAACACTCCCGCCACTACCTGTAAAAACTTGATTTTTGTGTTTGATATGTATCGGTATTCAGTTACTCTTGATTTGTGATTACCTTTAAAAATATATCTAAAATAAATTTATAGCATGGCCAAAAATTGTGTTATTGAACACATCACATAAACGCATCACGCTATCACTTGCCAAAAAATGTTCTCAATCATCTCAACGCACACCCAAAAATGGCCAATCAGCACATGTAAACGCAGCACGCTATTTCTTTGCTTAACATTTTTTCGATCTCAACGCACACCCATAAGTGGCACACCATTACTTTGCCAAAAATTGTTTTTTATCTCAACGCACATCCAAAAATTGTCAATGAACACATCGTGTAAAATGCATCATGCTATCACAAGCATCATAATTACTTCACCAAAAATTGTGTTCAACGTTAACCCATACCCAGACATGGATTATAACGTAAATGCAAATAAGGCATAATTCTCATGACAGGGATCACCAAAAAATATTTTTTGTGTAAGCGTAGTACGTTAGACACATTACCAAAAATTATTTTCAACGTAAGCACACTAAGCACATCTTGAACAACATTGCCAAAAAATATTTCAACGGACACATCTTGTGCATACATACAACATGAAAAACATGGCATGCATCTTTTGCACTCTAATATCGATCCGCTTACCCAAAAATGGCCAATCAGCACATGTAAACGCAGCACGCTATTTCTTTGCTTAACATTTTTTTGATCTCAACGCACACCCAAGAGTGGTCAATGAACACATCATGTAAAATGCGTCATCACACCATTACTTTGCCAAAAATTGTTTCTCAATCATCTCAACGCACACCCAAAAATGGCCAATCAGCACATGTAAACGCAGCACGCTATTTCTTTGCTTAACATTTTTTCGATCTCAACGCACACCCAAAAGTGGTCAATGAACACATCATGTAAAATGCGTCATCACACCATTACTTTGCCAAAAATTGTTTTTTATCTCAACGCACACCCAAAAATGGCCAATCAGCACATGTAAACGCAGCACGCTATTTCTTTGCTTAACATTTTTTCGATCTCAACGCACACCCAAAAGTGGTCAATGAACACATCATGTAAAATGTGTCATCACACCATTACTTTGCCAAAAATTGTTTTTTATCTCAACGCACATCCAAAAATTGTCAATGAACACATCGTGTAAAATGCATCATGCTATCACAAGCATCATAATTACTTCACCAAAAATTGTGTTCAACGTTAACCCATACCCAGACATGGATTATAACGTAAAGGCAAATAAGGAATAATTCTCATGACAGGGATCACCAAAAAATATTTTTTGTGTAAGCGTAGTACGTTAGACACATTACCAAAAATTATTTTCAACGTAAGCGCACTACGCACATCTTGAACAACATTGCCAAAAAATATTTCAACGGACACATCTTGTGCATACATACAACATGAAAAACATGGCATGCATCTTTTGCACTCTAATATCGATCAGTTGATAGAACATTTTGTTCATGTCATAATTTATCAAACTGTACACAATGGTACTCTAAATTGAAATTTTTTCTTCATTGCTTCTGTTTGAAAAGCACACCACATGCAGCATCCATGAATCGAACTAATGGTGAGAACTTTTGACATCCTTGCTCTTTAAATTTAGTTTTATTAGCTTATGCTGTATGTGATTTGTACAAACATTGTAGATTCTTTCTATGAAGAAGCCAAAAGGCTTAGCATAGAAGCCAAGGTGATAAAAATGATAAATGATAGGAAAAGGAGAAATGAAAGATACAAACAAAAGACAAAGGCTCAAAGCACTAAGGAAAGCAACGTGTATTACAAAAGTCATAGAAATTCCATTTGCAAGATCAAACGTGCCAAGTATAAAAGTAATGCAGATTCCATTCGCTTGCAAAAGAAAAAGTACTATGAAAATAAAGCTGATTCCATCTGCCAAAAGAGAAAGGTAGAATATGAAAATAAGGAAGATTCTATTTGCCAGAAGAGAAAGGCTCATTATGAAATCAACAATGTTAATATTTCCAACAAAAAGAAGAGTTACTATGAAGCTAATGCAAACAGAATTCGTGAGAAATAATTGAAACATTACTATTGCGCCAAAGCATTTGCATCTGGGCAGGAATGTTCCTTTTCTCGTTCCGAGAGTGAAAATTCATCGATTCCTACAACCAATCAAGAGAACACTGCACACAACCAAAATTTCCTGCCAAGAGAGTTGAACGAGTCAGAAATGGAAAAAATGGTTCAGAAGATCAGAGAGAAAATATGCCTGTCAACTGCTGTGGATGGTGATATCAATAGGCACCGTGCACATGTATGTGTCATATGTGATCGTCTAATTATCGGATTGGAAGATGTCAAATTCATTGAGAAAAAAACTTTGTTCAAGAACTCATCAAAATTAGCTGTGTCGACTTATGAGGAGTACTATGATGGTGTTCCCATGCATCCAGAATTGGTGAAACAGTACCAAGTTGAGGATTGTGATTTGAAGCATTTGTTACTTTCTCCCAGGGCAAGAGTAGATCAGAAAGGGTATGAGTGTTGTGAGGCATGTTATGGGAGCCTTAAATGTTCAAGAAATAAGGATCAAGACAAACCTCCCAAATTTGCAATTGCCAATGGATTTGCGATAGGTCACATTCCTGACGTCATCAATTTTCAAGACAAAAATGGCAATATCAAAACTCGAAGCATTAATGCCGAAATTGATTTAAATGATCTCCTTTGTGCGTCAATCAGTCCAGTCAGGCCATTTGGATATGTTCATGCCTACACAGGCGGAAGTCAAAAATCTTTGAAAGGGCATTTCTCAATGTTCAGTGTTGATCAATCTCATGTAGGAGGAGCACTGCATAAGTACAGGAGCTCTACTGGGGGCAAAAACATTTATGTGGTATTGTGTGGCAGAATGACACCAGCTCAGAAAAATGTTGTGAGGAGGCAAGCTGAATTGGACACAGACCTTTTTATGGATCTTTTAACATGGTTTATCAAGGAATCAGGTCATAAGGGATATAGTGATGTTGTGCCTCCAGATGAATGCCCAAAGCCTGTGATTATACTGCAAGATGATGATAACCAGAACAATACTTCTGAACCGGTTGCTCCAGAATTAGAATGTCAGATTCAAGGCAAGACATATTACTTTTCAAGTGAGTCACAAAATCCAACTACAGACAATTCTGTGTTTGATAGCACTGAGGATTTTGTCCAAGCTATGCTTGAGTCAACTGCACCAACAATATTGATGTATGGTGGTACCTACTTGCGAGGACATGAAATCAATTTAGAAGATGTCTTTCCCATTCAATTTCCATTTGGTTCAGGATGTCCGAATTTGGGTAAAAAGAGAAAGGTGGAAGTTTCCAATGAAGCATGTCTGAAGCACTACATGCGACTTTCCTTGAACCAGTTCATGAGACCAGATTTCATTTTGGTTTGTTATCATCTGATGTGTAGAAATGCATCTTATACCACTGGACTGATAAAATGCAGCTCAAACTATCAAGGACAAGCATTGGGAGAACGGATTTCAAAGCTGTCTGTGGGGGATGTGCACAAAGCTGCAAAAGAGCTCAACAGAAGGGAACAAAACAATGAACCTCTCGATATAAACACACCAGCAGCATCATTTTTGAAATCTGTCACAACATCATGCAAAATTCTTGGGCACACAGCGGAAGCTGCCAAGGAAGCCAGAAAGAAGGTGTATGCACTCAGTGACTACTTTGGTCCTCACAGCATCTTTTTCACTGTTACGCCGGATGACGAGTGTAATTTCAGAGTCCGAATGTACGCCAACCAAGGAAAGGAAATTGTCATTCCTACGGTGGATTGTAACGAAGCTGATTGCATTTCAGATTTTGAGCTGAGGCAAAAAATCAGGACAAAATATCCAGGAGCTTGCTCCCTTGATTATCAAGCTGCAATGCAAGTGGTGTGTGAACTGTTAGGATGGGATTTCAAGAAGAATTGCAGCAAGGGCATAGGGATGTATGGCAAATGCAAGGCTTTTGTGAGAGGAAGTGAAGAACAAGGAAGAGGATCATTGCATGGCCACTGTTTAGTGTGGTTGGATTGCTTTGATGAGTTGAAAGACACTTTGTTTCATAATGACCCAGTGATCCGTCAAAATGCAAGAAAGGAACTTGAGGGATTCGTTGACAGACATTTCTGTTCTGATTATGGCTATTCTCCTGAACTCGAAGTAATCCACAAGGAATGTCAACAGCAGGGCTGCATTTCAGACATGTTCCAAGAAAAAGATGCACAAACTCTTAGAGACTGCAGATCAGAATCTCATAGGATGGAATTGAAGGGCCATGTGATGGAGTGTAAATTGTGTGCTGAAAAGGGACTATCAGGCAAAACTACTCATATGTCAACGGTCACCCTTACAAACATGGTTATGGAGTCAATGAAAAGTTCTAGATGTGCGGAACCAATTGGTGTAGAATTTCCCTTGTCTCGAGAAAGATCAGATTTAATGACATATTGATACCCAATTGATGGAGCCGAACAAGGATCAGGATTTCTTTTTGACAGTGAATTCAGGCATTTGGTTGCAACAAGAAGAATGAATGAGCATGACTGGAAGCATCGGACATCTTGCTTCAAATATGGCAAAGAGTGTCGATTCCCATTTCCAAGACCTGCCATTGACAAAACAACATTTCAAGAAGACAATGATGATGAAACAAAGGCAACTGTTTGGAGATCATTGGAGAAAGGTGATACAACCATTTATCCCTACACTGTGGAAAGCAAGAGATCTATGGGATCTCAATTTTTGAATACGCATTGCAAGTATATTACCAAGACACTTGGCTGTAATAGCAACATCCAAATTGGAAGTCCCAGGTGTGTGTTTTATGTTGTTCACTACTCCACCAAGTATACACAAAAAGAAGATAGAGGTGTTGATTTTGATAGAGTGGGGAAACAAGCCATTCGTTGCATCCAGAAAGAAGAAGAAAAGTTGGTAGCGGAAGGGTTGCAACATACACCAAACATGGAACAAGACGCCTGTTTTCGGGAGGGTTTGTGCCGTTTCCTCATTGGGATGAGTGTTCACCTGAGTCAAGATGTTGTTAGTGCAACAATGGCGCATCTGCTATTGTGTGAGAATGGTTCCAGATTTTCATTTTCACATGACTTTCAGGATCTGCTAGTTGGACAAATGCTTAATAAGCTAAAAGGTGAAGCTCCAGGGGATTTTGTACTCCGTAGAAAGAATAGGGGTGAAAATGGAGAAGTGGTCATGTGGGCAGATTACTCAGTGAATGACTATTTGTTCAGGCCAGAATGTTTGGAAAATTTGAGTTTCTATGAATTTGCATTGAGGTACGAAAGGATTCCCTTTTCTTTCAATAGAATGAGCAATAATGATGAAGATGGCATGCCAATACTAAAAGATGGCGAATTTGCATTCAAAGAAGATCATCCAGGAAGAAGATATTGCTACCTCAGAGAATCCAACAAGATGAGAATCCCAAAATTAGCAATGCCCAAAGGAATGCTATGTGACCTCAAAGATTTGGAATTGACTGAAAATGAACCAAGTAAAAATGCTCTTGAATCCAGGGAAAACTATGCAAAAATTGCATTGATACTTTTTTTCCCTTTTCGTGATGAATCGATTTTACTTCATGATGATAATTCTTGTTTGTGGGATAAACTTATGCATGCAATGAATGAGAATATTGATACTAGCAAATTCTGGAAAAGTGGGGGAAAAATTCTCCAAAACATGCAAGACAATATACAATGCAGAAGATGCAAGGTTCCAACTGATAAAATCAAAGCAACTACAAAATCAAGAGAAAGAGATAATATGGATGGTCATGCTGGAGTTGATGCCTGTGACAGTGATTATTCCGAGTTTGATGATGCCCTTTCTGTGGATTCTTATAATGAAAATGAGTTTGAGGAAGGTTTCTGCCAAGATGAAAGTTGTACTGAAAGATCATTGAATGATCTCAAAAAAGGGGAATCTCTTTCGACTAACAAAACAATCAACTCAAGGTCATTTGATGCAAATTCAATTTTTCTCCCTGGAAATAACTCCTCTACCACTACCAATGAGGCATCATGGAATACAAGAAATTCAACGGATGCCCAAACTGACAACAGTGTTTTTGGACATGGGGCAAGCAAATACAAAATGCTACTTGCTTTTGTCAGTGGTGCTACCATCAAGAATAACTTACAAGAAGACATTCATGAAATTGATTTTTCAGAAGAGAGAATAGCAGATAGTGATTCATCAGAAGACTGTATCCTCGAAGAACGGGAATGGTCAGAACTTGGATTTTCCTCTAATTTCAACAGAGGTTCAATTCCAACAATGCAAGGAGTTGCTGATCGTATTTCAAGAGAAAAGCATATTACATTGGACAGAATCCAGTACATTGCATATGAAGTCATATGCAGCTCATTTCTACTTAATCTCATACGCAAAAATTCAGAATCACAGTCACCTTTGGCATCAGGCTTTACAGATAGTGATGAAGACTTGATAAATCAAAGAACAACTTTGATAAGACAGAAAGTTGAACAGAAATTAAAAGATCTCGGTGCTAAAGAACAATTGTTAATGTTTGTCACTGGCCCTGCTGGAGCAGGAAAAAGTACAGCAATTGAAGTTGCCCAACAGTTTTGTTTCCAATTTTGCAAGTCTATGGACATCCTTTGGGGTGATAAAACATTTTTGTTTACTGCCATCACTGGATGCGCTGCTGCCTTGTTTGGAGGTATTACCTTGCACAGTGCAGCTTACCTGAACTCAAAGTCAAAAAATATATCTCCTGAGATGCTTCAAAATTGGGAACAAGTTCGAATGCTGATTATAGATGAAATCTCATTTTCAACATGTGACCAGATGGAAAAACTGAATTCCCGTCTAAATATGATTCGTCGCAGATTGCGTTCAGGTAGAAAGGGATTGTCCCCAAATATGATTTTTGGAGGATACTCAATAATATTTTGTGGTGATTTTCGTCAAATACCACCTGTGAAAGCTAGAGAGAGTCAACTTCTGTATTCCAACTCATCACTGTGGGAAAATTCGATAAATGTTGCAATCATTCTTAACAATAGCCATCGTTTCAAAGATGACCCAGAATATGGAAGGATCCTAAAACGAATGTGGGATGGTTCATTTACAAAAGAGGACTGCAATGCCATCAATGAACGTCTCATCAGTCAGCAAGTTCGGTTACCGGAAATTCAACATGATGCTGATATTGCGTATGCTTGTTGGAAAAACTCTGAGCGGGTTACGATTCATGCATCAATTTTCCAAAATCACATACAAGATTTCCCATCAGTAGACAGTTCGGAATCTCCACCAGAGCATACAGTTGTTATTGAAGCAGATATAAGAAAAGCTCCCAAAAGACGTAAATCGAAGAGAAGTTTTTCTGAAGACACTCCTTTACCAGCAAGACTCACAACTGAATTGCGAAACAAAATTTATTCAAGGTGTGGTGATAGTGACATGAAAGACCAACAAAAAAACATTGACCCTGCTCTAAAACTTTATGTTGGTGCACATTGCATGATCATTGACAATGATGATATATCAAAAGGTAGAGGAAATGGAACATTATGCAGAGTAATCGGAGTGAAAAGAAAAACAGACACACTTTTAAATTGGAAAAATTATGATGGGAAAAAAGTGTATACCATCAGTGTTACTGATGTTGAGTATGTTGAGTTTGAACACTTCCCCAAGAAGATGGACCAGATCAAAATTGAAGAACAGATCTCATCATTAGAAAATGATCTTCAGAACGATCCCATGAATGAAGAGAAAGAAGCACAGCTGCATGGGTTTCAAGTCAGATTAAGAAAAATTGTGTCATCAATGAGATTTCGACTGAAACCAAAAAGGTATTATTGCACATTCTACAGAAGTGATACCGACCCACCTGACAAAGGCATCAGACTTTCAACAGTATCAAAACGAGGAGAGCACAAACAGAAAGTGATCATGATACAATTACCTATCAATTTAAATGAAGCCATGACTGCTCATAAATTACAAGGCATCACAAAGAAAGAACTTATCGTTCATAATTGGAACTATAGCCATGGCTGGGTGTACACTGTGTTATCAAGAGTGAGAACACGGGATGGTTTGTTTTTGAACAAACCTCTAGTGTACAAGCCAGATGCCTTTAAATTACCAACTGCTTTGATATCATTTCAGCATAGAATGCAGGCAAAGATTCCAGATAAAGCAAAAACATAAGCATTTTGTAAAGAGACAATTAGAAATGTTACACACTCTTTTCATCACAATTTATTCACATAACCCCCTTCTTAACATGATAATATACATTTCAACTCAGAATCTTCACCAACACTTTTCATCAGGATTCTTACACACAGCATGATCTTCTCACTTATTCCGGAAATATTGACCGTGTTGAAATTCAGTATTTTCATAGTACAGTGCTTTAGAAAAGTTGACTTGCTTCCTCTGAAACATCTCCACTGCTTGTTGTCCTTCATCAACAGAGCCAAGATTGGATCTTTGCCAGCCAGTATAACATCTGGTTTGTGAAATAAAATTTGTGCAAAGTGTGGAGACATGGGATAGGCTCATAATTTTTTGTACAGAGTTATTTGCATCAAGTAAAACACAATGAAACAGCAGCAATGACTTTGTTGAAATTGAAGATTTTCCACAGAAATTTAATGGTTTTCCGAAGAAACACAAGCAAGGACTTAAAAAGAGTGACATCTCTTCTGGAGAAAGATGTCATGAAAGATTCATCAAATTTTCAGAACTCATCAAAACTTTCCTTATATCCACCATCAACAGAATTTCCATATAAATTTTCTAGGTGAGCAAACGAACCAACAATGAAAAGTAGAAGTCAAGAAATGTTTGTGAAGAGCAATATTTTGCAACATTGGAAAACCCATTAAAAAATTAACCACCAGCCAAATGTTTGGTGCATGTAATATGAGCATCTGAACTGTCAGAAAAAAATAAAAGGAAGAAATAATTCCGAGAACGAACATCAATCCCAGACAACGATTCCATGTGACACCACTTGTCAAAAATTATAATAGAAAACAAAAACAGAAATGAATTCACTCAAGGGATGCTAAGTTCAAGTTCATACCGTCACAATAATAATCCCTATCATAAAACAAGAACATTCTTCACAAACAGTTAAAACTGCAATTCTGTGAAATTCAACCATATTCTAGTTTGTGACATTGGATTGATATAAAAATGCAAACAATCAAAATGTGAAATTGGAACATGATTGTGTGGTGGGAACCAACAGCTGCGCCTCCGACGACTTATGCCTATGAAGGTGGTTTTCCCATGCCACCAAAGGACGCCCAAGGCTGCATCCCCCTGACCCTTCCACAGAAGTTAATAGAGACTTTCGATTACCTCCTACTCGTCTCCCTTCTGCTTCATCCAGATCACTCAAGTTCTGGCATTTTAGGTACAAATTGAATGTTCTAATGTCACTACCTTGGAGTTAGTTGGTAATTTCAAATTTGTTGCGTTGAAATGCTGATTGGTTCCCAAATGATGATGTGCATTGTTGCATAAGTATACCATTCGACTAAGCCCACACTAGCCCCATCAGCATCAACACACACACATTCAATTCTATGACGGCGTCCTCAGACAAGAATACCCAAGAAGAAAAGGCGACAAGATGAAGAGGTTTCAAAGCGTCAGAGCATCAAGTAGACTAGGTTCCCATGCCTAATGATGACGATTGACAACAATGATTATGCCTCAAGACAGCGAGATGCCAAGACCCAAGACAATAATAAAAAAGGACAACAAACATAGGCACAAACATCAAGGAAAGACTAAGACCCAAGGTAGCGGCGACCTACGTTGACGACTTAACATGCCGAACCCCTTGCGTCGCAAGTCAAAGAACAAAACTGGTCCTTGCTTGTGCACACACCAAAGCAAATCAATCACCAACGTATCAAAACCATAGTTGCTGCCTAAGCCGAGTTCAGAGCATTGTTGACATGGCAGATATGGTTGGCAAAATTAAATGATTATGGTCAAATTGGCCGGAAAGGCCGAGAGGAGTGTTTAGTTGAAGGCTGTTTTGAGCCTGAAGGCTAGGTTGGCTGCCGTTGCATTGATGTTGACAGATTTGAAGTGGGTGCTAGTGGGAGAAGGAGCGTGATTGTGATGGAAGGAGTTGGGGGTTGAGCAGCGTGTGGTTATGGGGTTGGGGATCTAGGTAGGGTATTGTAATGTTGTTGGCGAGAGATGCTGCCAGAAATGAACTCTATAAGCATGGTGGCACCATACAATATTTTTAAGAGTAGTAAGCATGTTTGACATATTATTATTATTATTATTATTATGCATGAGTTTTTCTCTCTACGGTGTGAAACTAGAGAATAGATGTTCTCAGAATTCATGACTCCAAAGCAGGAATGTGCCACTGCCAAATGTCCCCAGCACAAAAAGTGATGCATGCAGATAAGAAGTACCGGTATGACTCCCAATACATATTTTGTACGGTGCATTAGGCCTTCATGAACGGTATGGTAGTTCTATGGTGATTGTGTGTATTTTATATTGTCCGATATGGAATCATGCATCTTCAGAAAGAATATTTGTGTTGATTACTTTTAAAAGGTTGATTACTTAAAAGGACTCAATAGACGTACATATATATAGATTTCGCGAGATGAGTACAGTATTGTTTTGTACCATACCGTACAATACTTCAAATTCAATGCGTAATTTTTCCGGAACGAACAAAATGAGGTGTTTCTTTTTTTACATTCTCTCGGTCTCCTTTGTCTTTTTTAATAACACGTATTCTGACGTGGAAAAAAACTGTACCAAAATGCGAGGCACGTAAATTTTGACATCATTCGTGTCTATGAATGCATTATATAATATTATTATATAATATGTAATATAGTACATAATTGTTCATAAGAAAGTGTTGGGAAATATGAAATATTTATGACAGTACCACAAGTACCGGTATACTGCTTCGATTGTACAAAGACTTTACTGAACATTATGCTACATAATGGTGAAGACTTGCAGTTACAACTATTGCAAAAACAGCAAAAAATCTTGCAGCGGCTGCTAGTAATTTTATATTTGACAATTCAATATAGCAAAGTCAAATCATTGAATAGCACTTGCCATTTGACCCTTTTGAATAGACATAGTCCAACAACAAATAGAATTTGGAACATCGTTCCCTTCCCTTCCCTTCGGAGCACTCCTCTTACAACTATAATCATCCCACAAAAAATCCAAAAAACAAACAAAGCAAACCACGAATTCCTATATTTTCACAACCTTTATTGATGACCACATCCCGACAGTTGTTGCGATCGGACTATTGGTCTGATCAGAATTCGAATGGATTTCAATTTTAGAACAAATAATGATTTTTGTCAAAAGAGAAAATAAAATTTATTCCCTAGATTTGCTATCCGCTATTTGAGATAGCTCCAACAAAGTCACAGCCTAACTTGGAGAGAAAGCAACAGCTGGTATAGATTTTTTCTATCTATTTTTGCATTTTTCTTCTTAATACACAACCTTACACATAAAATTGTCTTCAGCATAAATCATCGCATGCAGTGATCTTCAACACAACTTCTTGCCACTATTGTTATTCAGTACAGATGTCATTTCATGACATTGTCGGTCTTGCTAAGCTCTCCAGATTTGTGATTCATGCCTTGAACACAATGATTGTAAACACCAAATCTTAATACAAGTTATACTAGCTACTAGTAACCATAATATGAAGAGCTCTTGGTCACATAAATGCCAGTCAACTTTGGCAAATGAAATTAAACAAACATTTAGCACAAACTAGCATGCAACACTATCTCCGTCAATGTAGAAATCAAAGGCTCGTTTGAAGAGTATTCCACCGTTGACGCACAGCCCACAGGAGAAGGAGACATTTTATGAGCATCGTGAATCCTCTCCCATTCCCTCTTTAACAATGAAGCAAAGGAAGCATTGCCCTCAGACCTTTGCTGAAATCTCATTTCCAATTTTGATGCATCAAACACCTCTCTTTGAACCGCACTGCATGCTTCTAAGTTGACACTGCACACCCATTTCAATGTACGCCAGGCTAATGCAGAGTGGTAGCTCTCATCCATGGCAATCGTTTTCAGTTCGCTGCTGATCCAGCGCAGCACATCAAGTTCTACATTTGCGTACTTGGAGGTCCCAACTTCATCCTCGAGGAACATATTGATATTTTCAACTTCCGCGGCAGCCGCAAACGCTGAAAGAGTTTCATCCACACACCCCTCCCTTGCCACCGCCAAAGCCAATGCGGTCAAATCTTGACCAAAGTCATGTTTGGACTCTGGCAGTGAGCTGGGTTCCACATTCTTACCTAGCAACCTGGACGCAATCTCGAACGAAGTGCGTGCATGTCGAACTTCGTCCAATCCTGCCTTGAGCGCATCTTCCACCAGCGTGCTCGGGGCTTGATTGGTCATGAGCGCGATGGAAAAGGCAGAAAATGACGCAATCGATGCGTGTTCCCCGAGAGCACGCTGGGTCCACTCATTTCCAAGCATCACTTGATTATGATGAGTGACATTTCTTGGGGCGGCCTCGGCTGATCCAGTGGCAACCTCCCGAGACCATGCGGCATTCATTTCACCAGCACAGCTTTCCACCAACATGGGCAACGCTTGAATACCCTTGCCAGTTACGTCAATGAAAGGTCTTCCTTCGATGGCGCGTTGACACTGCCAATCCGAGTAATCATACGCAGCCACTGTGTTATTACTTGACAGGTCGACATCTACGGTGCTAGTTGATACGGGAAATGTCAAATTTGCAGTATAATCTGTCTGGCATTCATCCTCGGCATTGGTTTCAGAGGTGTAATCCTCCAGAACGACATCAATTACTCGAGCGGCCGGAGCATTGACTTGGACATTTTTCGTACAACCATCGTATAGAATCTCGACGTTGTAAGTGCACGTCGCTTGCAACTTTCGCATGGGAAAGACAGGAGATCTCTCTTTGGCCGACCTTCGTACATTGCCATTCTTGTCGGATCTCGAGAAAAGAGAGGAGACGGCGACTGCTGCCACGAAAACTTTTCCAACACTGAAGGACGCTCCTTCTCGACCTGGGAGGACCAATGTGGCCACGAGTACAGCTAGCAAAGTTACTGCCATGCGGATGTTGAATGAGTATCTAGTAGCAAACCCACTGCTACTGGATCCTTCTTCAATGGCAGCAATAGACTCTCGCTTAATTCCCGCAGCAACGGACGGGGCAGGACTGTTCGTCCCAGTCGTATTGTCACCTCCCGTCGGCCATGGTGTGGCAGCAAGAGAAGGACGGATGGTGCCGTCACCAAGATTGGAGGAAGGACTGGGTGTGTCCAAAACGTCAGTGCCGGAAGTGTTGTCAAATGTATCCAATATGTCGCTTGACATGGGGCTCGGACTCGTTCCCGACCCCAATGAGAACGCTGTAGTGTCACTAGCCGGTTCGGTTGCTGCAGTGGTGGAAAGAGGAGGGCTGTTATTGTTGGAAGGAGCGGGGACGACGACGGTCGGAGAGGGTACATTCACGACGACGACAACTGGATTTGTGGGATTGTTGGGAGTTGGTTGGACATTTGTGGGCTGCGGATGCAGTTTGAGGCAAAAGCACTGTTAGTGAACGAGAATTTATGTGTTATGTCGATATCGTAATTAATTGAAAATCCAACTTACCGGAGGGTTGGAAGACTGGCCAGAAGAAGCGGCGCCAGGAGTGTTCGTCTCTGTCACCGCAGGCACTGGTTTCGGGCCCATTGTGGGATCCTATCGAAACCGCACACAAATAAAACGCTTAAAATTTTGTTTTACCCAAATAAACGATCGAGAAAGGAAACGAGTGGACTTACGGGTGTAACAAGCACCTCACTCGGAAACGGCGTGGGTTTGGAACTCGGGTCCAAAGTAGGAGAACCTGTCTCACGTCCCACACAAACTGCAAGACAGTCTCCGCACAAGTTGGCAACACACTCTTGAAAGGGGGCGCATTGGATCGTATCACAAGGGGGGGTGAGACACGTGACTTCTTGTGCGCATTGGCCTGCTAAGTTGAGGCATTGTCCTTGGACACATGGATTCGTATCATTGTTGGCAGTGACACTCGCGGTGGGGGCCGACGTCTCGTTAATGGCCGTGAGCGACGAAGTATCGTTAGTGGAAACCGATGTAAGCGAAACAGTCGGCGAAGGAGTCGAGGTGGTACCAGTAGTGGCGGCAATTGTAGTCACGGCCGCAGTTGTGCTCGCGGAGGCAGTTGTAGCCACAGCCGCAATTGTGCTCGCGGAGGCAGTTGTAGTCGCCGCCGGCGTCGTCTCAATGCTGCTACTGTTGCCTCCGACACAAATGGCATTGCAACCCCCGCAATAATTCGAAATGCATTCGACGCCTTCGGGACATCCTCCATTATTCATTTGGCACGGGTCTACGAAACACATTACCATCGTGACGCATTGCCCATCCGGATTGGGACATTTTCCTTCCACGCAGGGGTTTGGAACGCCACTGGAAGTAGCGACTGCGGCGGCAGTAGTGGTGAGCTCATTGATCGCCGCCGCAGTCGTCGAGATACTTGAACCCACTCCATCAATGGTAGCATTGGTGACAGTGGCGGCGGCAGTAGTACCGGTGGCACCCGCAACGGTGGTAAAGGCCGCCGAAGCAGTGCTCGACGTCGAACCAGGACAATTCCCATCCGCCTGAAAATTCTTGTACGCCATCGCTCCACAGGCCACGCCCTCCGGAGGAGGAAGAGGAGGATCGGCGCACAATTCCAAAGTGCCATTCGAATTCGATTGACATTGACCTTCGATGCAGCATCCACCGCCGCAGTCGGAATTGGCACAGCAATCAAACCCGCACTCCTTGTAGGCATTCCAATCGACGGCAGCGGAAACATTGGTAGGATCGGCATTGGTAACAAACGTGGCATTCTCCGTGGGCGAAGCCGTCGGAATGGTCACGCGGGGAGACGATACCGGCGATGCAGTCTCCCCCCCCAACGAGACGACATTGACAGCCGTCGTCGTCGTTCCAAAGTAATTGAATCCACAAAATCCAAACACATACGACCAAAATGCCGCATATCTCGTCGTATCGGGAAGGAAGGACATGTTGTTCGCCCCCTCCTCTTCCGAAACGCCCACCAAAACGTCAATCACCTCCCCATTCTCCGATACGGTAATTTGCGGCAATACGCTCGTTTCGTCCGTGGTACAATCGCTCGTGACAACGACCATACCGTAATTGGACGGGACGGGTTCTTGTCCCATGAGAAAACTCGTGGAGGTATCGCTGTATTTTTGGAGTGTGACGGGAACGTCGCTGTTTATGGTGAGGGGGGAAGTGTAGGAGAGGGTGGAGAGGTATTGTTCTGCTAGGATGGTGGTGGTGGAGGGGGAGGAGGGGTGGGCGGTGAATCGATCTTGGGTTTGGGAGGTGGTGGGTGTGAGTGTGAGGAGAAGAAGGAGGGGAGAGGTTGAGAGGATCATCGTGATGAGGTTTGGTGTGGATTCTTGGTGTGGTTTCCTTTTCGTTGATTCACGCCTTGCGCTTGGGTATACCTAGAACTCGTTCGATTATCTGCGCGATGATATTTCTTGTCGGGTGGTTGTCTAAAAGGTGGTCGCGTCGGTTTGAATTGCATCAATTGAGATGCAAAAACCTGGCAGGAACAATGGGATTGATTGTTCAGGAGGGACACGACAAAATCAAGGCCTTGTTCCTGGTCTTGACAGTGGAGATATTTTCACACGACTTGATGTTGATGTTCTCTGAATATAATATGGAATCGCCTTCTAATGTATGTGTGCATCTATCTGTGTGTGATTTCAATCGTCTTCTCACGCAAGGGTAGATGTCGATCGTAGATGGCGAGGACGCCTGCGCCAAAAGTTTCAGTTGAACCCAAACCATGCTCCAGAGAGAATCGTTCATGAGAATCACAAACTCGGATCGATCTGGATAAACAAGAAGGCATCAAAACCAGTCTCAAAAATTAAGTCAGGGTTCGTATCAAATTCTCTCTACATACACAGGAATCAGATCAATGATGCCAATTTTAGCGGAAGGCATACTTTCAAGATCTTGGAGCGAAAGGATACTACACAGTGATATTACACATAATATTTTTTCATGGGGTAAGAACGAATGAAGCCAAAATTCAAAATTCAATCAGGTTTCGTATAGTATTTGATAGAATCCTGCAACAATTTTTGGTACAATAGGGAGACAACAACACTTCTCAAAAATCTCATGTCTTGCGAAGGACGTCTTTTGAGGGCCGGAATGATTTATTTGCGACAACCGAGGACAAAAGTTTGCGAGTGGAAAGGTGGATCGAAGAAAGAAGTTGGGAAGGTGAGTCAAAAAGTCGAATTCTATCGCAAAAGGTAATTACATACTTAATCAATGACATGTTCCTTCCGAGGGTGGTTGATCGACGACAACACAGCCCGAGTGTTATGAATAGCATTTTAGTACAGCCTCCGATTAAAAATAAGACGGCTAAATACAAAAGGAGCCACAATGCTCTGTCTGTCAACCGTCTGACTGACGAAAATGACGTCACAGTTGGAGTAAAAAAATATTTACAACCTTACATTGATCAAAAGATCTTTTTCCAAGCTTTCGAACGGTGTTCTTATGTTCTTCATTTGAACAGTCTGTCACGAGTTATTGTGAGTTGAATGAAGGGGATCGGAACAATCCAATCAATTCATTCTTGTAGAAAATTGGTATGTTTCTACAGTACTTAATAGAGCTACTTCGTTCGCTCCAAAATTCTTTTCTTTTAATTTACTCGCAAACACTTTTTTGGTATCCACTCAATGATCTCGTCAGATCAACTGGTGTGAAAAAGTAACATTCACTTTGATGACGTGGAATTAATTTGGTCGTATCAGTGATCAAGGGTCATCCTGCTTTCAGCAAGTCATCCGAACACTAATTTGACTTGCCTTGCTTTTCACGCAAGAGAAAAGATTCAGGATGGCTTCTTGTGGAGACAATTTCGGGACTGCTAGTTCTCTCTATCTAAAATCACTGATCTGACCAAAAATATTTGACTTCACTTTTTCAGCAACGCCCAGTCTCGACCCCACAATTCAATTGCTGCGGCTCCTTCTCCAGCTACGAAGTTGCCGCCGTCGCCCCAATTGTATTGTGATCTTAAATTTAGGTTACCCTAAAATTGTGATCTAAAATTTCTTTGGTACCAGCTTCCTCTGGCGTGGCCCCTCGTCTCGCCTGTTCGCTTTCCGTTCTTTTTCCGCTGGCGCCGTTTGTTTTTTGGTTTGGGTCTGTGTCTGCCGACTTGGGTGGGGTTGAAACTGTATACATCACCCTAGAATTACTACAAGCACAATGGCGAATCGTCCAACATCTGTTCTCGAGCTTTGGCGTCTCTTGATGAATTCGAATTCGTCAAAAGAGGCATGTCAACGTGCTCTCTTGGCAGTTCCTGCTGCCTCCACTATGACTTTCGACGCAGATCCTACGACTACGCCTGCGGATGTGGAGGATTTAGAATCAGGTACGCCACTCTTTCTGTCGGTCAAATCGCCTTTGTCTAAGGCGATGAATGGTACTGTTCATGTCAAGGTAGCTATTGTTTCGGTGGATGAGTTTTGTTCGGGAATCTTCAATGCTAAAGAAGTGCGTGCTAGAAGGGATCCAATCGTTAGGCTCTGTGGGTTGCCTTTGAAAGGGAAGGGAGGGTGCACAAACACCTCCCATGACAAGAATCGTCTTGCTTTCAATGGCAAGAGACTCCTGATTTGTACACCCGCTGTGTCCAAGGCCACCACTCCAGCTTATTTCTCTGGCCCATACATTGCTACGGAGGTCTTTGATGAGCCTTCCATCCTTGATCGACTCTGCGAGCTCCAAGCCCCTGTGAATGTCTGGAGGACTTTTATTGAAGTGTCCAATCAGCACCTCGGCGAGGTCACAGCGCTATGCTCTCAGAAGCCTTCAGGCCTGTTGGTGGACACTACCCGTTCGCCTGCTCCTCCTGGAGGGTCCAGTTCTAAGAATGGAGGTGGGACTGGGGTCAAGGCTGAGCCCCCAACTCCAACACAAGGAGCGCCTATTGAGGGGTCACCTCTCAGTGCATACGACATGGTGGATGATGAGTCCAGATTTGAAGGTGCTGTGGTGGAGGAGTCCAAGTTGGAAGTTGTGGGTAGCGACTCTGTTCATCTTGATTTCGAGAGACCCGCTTCCACACTACACCAAGACTTATTGGACCAGGACAAGAATGTTTCTGACTTTGCGGATGCGGCTGCCAAGATTGGGATCACATTGGATGCTGGGGATGCTTATTTTAACCTAAAGGCTGGTGAGATTTTGCGGGAAGGAGCCTTGGACGAGGAGGAGAATGAGAACTCTTCACTAGACTCAGAGGTCCCCAAGGATACGGCGCATTCGCTGAGGAAATGCTCTCCTTGGGCCATCGCTCTCGATCCTCTGACTTTTCTGCCCATAAGAGATTCTCCGTCCCACGGGAGATTTCAAGTACTGCCGAGCTTCTTTTGCAACAACTCACCAGCAACCAGCGATCCATGGAGAAGCGTCTTCTTGCCTTGGAGTCTGATAACCGAGAGGTTCGAAAGAAATCGCATCTTGCCGTCAAGGTTGCCCAACAGGCCATTCGTGCTTCTGCTGCCCGAGAGGTTCAGTTGCTACGAATTGAAAAGAACCTACAAGAGCGTATCTTCACCCTTGAGCAAAGTCAGCCTGCTCCTAACCATCGGGACTCTCACCTGGCTGAAGAACTCGTGATCTTCGGTCCCAGCTTGCGGCCGTAGAAAATTGGAGAAACATTTGGTCCGACAGGATTGAGTCCTTGGAACTTGACATGCGCGACGAGGACGGCTTGGTTCTATCGATGCTTAGGGAGATCAGGAGTGAGGTATCTGCCGGTGATGCTGGTGCCTTCACCGCTGGAGGCCATACCATCAACAACGAAGAGGCAGTACTCCCTCTCATTTCCTCGTTGCCAGGAAAGAACAACTACACGGTGTTTGTAAACATGAAGGTGCTTTTCTCTTTGTGCGGTGATACTATTACCACTTTGGAACAAAACATGCTCCTGCATAAAGCAACCAAGGGAGCTGATTTTGAGGACACTTATGCGGCTAGAGTTAACACCGCTTTTGTTGTCCCACTACCCTCAGTCTTTGCACACAGGAGCTTGTCTGGTGATTCGTCCAAACTCGTTTGGCACTCTGGATTCAAGAGCTATGCTGCTTTTGCAGGTGGGCTCAAGTCGGGTGGACGAACAGTCACTGAGCGTCAGCTCCGCAAGGTCAAGGATACTGTTGCTGGTCATATCAAGCGTCTTTTCTCCGGTCGAGAACACAACACCCAATATACCATTGCCATGCATATGTTGGATAATGCTTTCTTGGCCGCCTTTGACTTCCTCGATGCGATCGCTCGTTTCTATTTCACCATGCTGGATACCGGGCTGACCGAAGGAGCAGCGTGGACCAATACTTTGGAATTTATTTCACGAGTGTTTGAGGAATTGGAGATGATCAGCAACGAGAGTGGTGAGGAGGATTTGGACGCCGGCTTTATATGGGCCAGCATGTGTATTGCGAACAAAGTGGTTGAGTTTCAGCGTTTTAGGTGGAGCGAGCATCCAACAATTATTGCAATGCTGATGCATTCGGTGTTGGAGCGTCTTGGAGAGCATGGAATTCAGTCTGACGAATCGGCAGCAGCCTCTGAAGCCTTTGAAAAGTTGCGTGTAACCAACGAGACACTGGAAAATCTTGTCAAGACCCAAAAGAAGGACCATGAGACTGCCGCTGATGCTCTCAATCAAATTCAACAGTTAAAGAAGTCGCTAAAATCCACCAAAAGGGGAACTGATGGAGAGAAGGACACCCCCTGATGTAGTACTGGGGTGGAGGAGGAGAAAGCTGGGAGTTATCATCCTGCAAGACCATCCCACACCTACCAACACACCGATTTCGTCCACCACGTTCATCTCATAGTGGGAACAGAGAGAAGACATGAAATCGACGTTGTGGAAGTAGTTTTTGACTCTCCAGCTTGGGGTTGGATTTGTTCAGCCTGGGGGCTACTGTTTCTAGAATCTTATGCGATAATTTAAGCCTTTACATTGTTCTAAAAAATTTACACCCCAAGGCTGATGTGTGGCCTTTGAGGCGGATCGAGCTTCAAGGGCAACCTCTCCCCGAGACTGATGTTATAGTTTCTTCCTGCAACTCTGAAGAGGATCTGAGACGGATAGCTTCGCTCTGTTCGTTGATCTCTGCAAAGATAATCATGGTTGCTGCACCAAAGCCCTTTGCCCGGGCAAAGTTACTTGCCGCTCTTAGCTATGACACTCTCAAGATAACTTATCATTTCAAGGTGTCGTCTATTGATCACAGCAAGGTGTCGGGTTGTACCTCCGCTGCGTGGACCTTTGTGGTTTTGACGAAGCATGGGGTTCACTGGACTCCACCTCCAATGCGAGCCTCCAAGCTTCCTCCCACGTCTATCTTTAATATGATAGATGACAAAATAGGGGGAGGTTTTAGAGCCGCTCCAAAGAGAGCTTGGATCAATATGAGAAGTGTATATAGTACGGCCTGGGACTTAGGTGCTCAACCCAAGAACAGAGAATATTGGGTGCGGCATTGCCCCTCCGTTTACTCACTGAAGGGGAATGGCATTGACCCTTGCTGACCACGAAATCGCAGCCATCTGGGATTATCAACTTCCTGACGGAGATGATATGGATGGTGAGATGTGTAACCTCTTTCTTGAGGGTTTACTCTCAGGACCTCCGGGAAAGATGATTCGCAAGATAACTTATCATCCGCTGCGGTTCTTGTGGGATCAGATTCGACAGCGAGCGTGCCCAAACTTTGCTCGCAGGCAGGAGATCGACTATTCTTCAACTCAGGTAGAGGACCAAGCCATTAAAGATTCAGATCTAAAGGCAGCTTGCTCCGACGATGCACCAATTGATTTAGAGATCTGGAAATGGCCTGGGGAGACTGAGTCACAAACTTTGAGTCGTGATTTGCTACGGTCTGCATGTCATTCGTTCTGGCGAGAGAATTTGACTAAGGAAGCCCTAGATTGGCTGCATCATAGCCCCGATTCAATACCCGCCGACTACAAAGTGAACTGTCACGCAATCAGGGACTGTTTGACAAGAGCTGCAAACTCCACATACTGGGATTGGGCTGATGGCTCGCGTCTTTTCTTTTGGCGATGGAAACATTGGTGGAAATCTGCCCGAGACGGCGAGCCATTCTTCCACGAACAGCCTTTAGAGAGTTGGATGGGTTTCAGCTTACCCGCTGAAACTTGGCACTATGAGCTCTTACTCAGAAAGAAAGAAGAGAAGCTGGTTGATCGGCGTTACTTGGAATCAGGCTTCATCGATTGCATTGTGCCCAGATTTGGAGTTCCCAAAGGGGAAGGCGATATCCGTTTAGTTTGGGATGCTACTCGGAATGGGGTCAACAAAACCTTGTGGGCTCCCTCTTTTTGGATGCCCATGTTTCGAATCATCCAAGATTTAATCATTAAATGGTTGCCATGCTCTATAGAAGACTACTTCGCTGGGAGGATTCCAGAGGCACCACTTCCATCTGATTGGAGGATTCCACACCAATCGGATATGGATGTTGGAGAAATGTTTTTGAATTTCATCCTTCACCATTCTGAAAGACATGCCTTTGGTATACGCCTTGCTTCTGGCGAGGAACCAAATGTCTCCTACGAGTACAAGCGGTTTTGTCGACTAATGTTTGGTGGCACCCTTGCCCTTACCTGGCTGTTCAAGGCCACGCACGGGCTCTTGAACTGATCGCTGGTGATCGGCATGACCCAAACAATCCTTTGAATTGGGTTAAACTGATCGAAAACTACCCTTTTACGAACTCTTATGACGCTTCCATGCCACGGGTTATTCGGGTAAGAGTCGATGGTGAGATGGCGGCGGATTCCCTGCTTTTGTGGATGACGGCCGCATTACCGGAGTGACGGATGTGATCTGCGACCAAGCTACCCATCAGGTATGTACGAAAGTAAATTACTTGGGGGAGCAAAATGCAAGTCGCAAGCGGCGCTCTCGTTCCAGAACACCTGGTGCCTGGACAGGTAAAATGCTCTGGACTAACGAAATTCACCCAAAGAAGGGTATTTTACCTGAGAAATGGAAGATTCAACGGGCTGATTTGCTAAAGCTGAAACAACTGATACAAGATGGATTAGAGGTGGAGAGAAAATTTTTCCTCTCCTTGACCTGTCGTGGAATGTCCCAAACTGAAGTGTATATGGACATTCGACCTTACTTCAAATCCTTTTATAACACCTTGGAGGCCTGGCGCCCAAATCGAGATCCAAATGGTTGGAAATTACCAGGACGTGACATAGCCGATTGCGATGAACTGTCGGATGACGAATCTCTCTCCGAGGAGGACTTTGAAATGGCAGACGCCGGCAGTCACCACCGCCCACTGTTACTATAACAGAGGAGTTGGTTCGGGATTTGGACACCTTACTTCTATTCTACGAGGAGGAAGAGCCGGTTTTTCTTCCTCTTCGCCCTTGCAACCCAGATGATTATGTTTATCTCTGTGGAGATGCTTCTGCTGCAGGTTACGCTGCAGGAATCCAACGACCTGATGGAACCACAACTGTGACCTTAGGTAATTGGACCGATGTTCAAACTGCGCGAGGCTCAAACTGGAGAGAAGCGAGAAATCTGGCTCTAGCATTTTTGCGAGATGTTCGCTCTGGCAGGTTGGATGGTAAAGAAGTCTGGGCGCTCACAGACAATCTAGTCTTTTCAATCGTCTCAAACAAAGGAATGTCAAAATCAATTGGTCTCACGGACATCGTACGAGATATAAAGTACGAATGCCGCAAGCACAATGTGTTCTGGCATGGCCTGCATATTTCTGGAAAACGTATGATTAAGATTGGATATGATGGTGGATCGAGAGGTGATTTTGACACTGGAGTAATGCTTGGGGCAGATATTTGCGACCTTGTCCCGCCGCACTCCCTGCTGTCAAGTTTGATGGGAATCAAATCACCCATTGGGTAAAGGGTTGGATGGGTGCAGATTACTTGGCCCCATTAACCCCTGAGGGCTGGTTCTCAACAGGACATCAAGCTGGAAAGCACTTCTGGGCTCCTCCTCCGGCTGGAGCCCTCATAGCATTGGATGAATTAGCACAATCAAAACTCAAGCGACCGTTCAAAGTTACTCATGTCTTTGTCTGTCCGCGTCTCCTGTATTTTGAAGAATGGAGAAGACGGTTTGAAAAGGAAATGGATTTTTGGTGTTTGATTGATGCTAACATGCCTTTCTGGCCTAACTCTTGTTGTGACCCTCTTGTGCTCGGTATATCCTTCCCTCTTCGTCGTGAAAGGCCATGGAAACTCAGAAGGGAGCCGAAAGTGGTGGACTTGGGAAGGAGAGTGCAAGAAATGCTCAAAGACGGGGCTGACTTGGCAGTCAGGTATATTTTGCGCAAACTTTGGATCGACCCGTGGGGGTTTTTTGGATTGTGAAGGAGCGTGGTGTGGAAAGTGTTTTACCCGGCATACCCTCGACCCTGCCACCGTGGTCGAGCCCTTGGATTTCAATGGCCTTCCTCTAACCGTACCTGAGGATGAAGGTCGTTTCATGTCTGCCCGAGATGGTGATCATACACTAACCCCTTTTCAGTGTCCCTTATGCCAGTGCAGAAACATCAAGCGCAGGAATCCAAGGCCAAAGCATCTTCCTGACGAATTATTCATTTGTCAATCTCTTGGAGCTTCAATCGATGCCTTTTGGTCTAGGACCCCGAGTACTCTGGCTAACCATCTTGCCGAGATCCGGTGGCAACTCGATACCAAAAGGCGCTTGGTTTCTCTGTACTACCGCCATTGGGACCTTGGCCATTGGGGCACCATCTTGGGATGGCTCAGGCTATTATGCTTGAATGCAGGGCAAATGAGAAAGGAAATCGTGGTAAAAGAACTGTCACCCATGAGACTGCTCGGAAGGCAAGGACAGTGCACACCAACTTGTGGCTGGCCTCTCCTTGGGCTGGAGTTGACGTTAGTTTTGCTTCTAAGAATCAAAATTTCAGAGCAACTATGAGTCCGACGTCCATGACCTTTTTCGAGCACTTTGCTAGAGGCTTTAGAATTCGTACCGGAATAATGTCACGCCAAGATCGAGCCTATTCTCTGGACCTTGTCCATGAAATGCTTGCTCGGTTCGAGAAAGAATGGGACAGGCAATCAGAAGTTGAAGAGGCAATTGACATTGATTGGCTCTCTGCCGTGCTGTTCTTTCTCACATCATGTTTTGGCGGCATGCGAGGATATGAAGTAGTCTGGACTGATTTGGCTGCTCTTTCGCATGACATTCAAAGATGCGAAGACGAGGAAAATTTCACTGGAGTTGGTTGGCCCTTAGTGGGCCGATTCAAAATGGAAGGCGGAGGAATTGGTGGACACGTGATCCCGATTGCCGGCACTACCAACTCAGGAGTTGAATTTTTCAAGTGGGCTCAGCGTTTATCGAACAGGACGAGATCAAGGCTGGGCATTCTGTCGAAAGAATGGAACTAGGGCCAAGGCATCGGATTACAGGAAGGTCATCTTTTCAGAATTAGAACAGATCCAAGACGAACGACCAGATCTGATCGACCCATCAGTCGAGGTTTGGGAAGATTATGGGATTCAACGATCAGGTCAACGCTTTTTCGATACCGCCTGCAGACTCCGCGGTGTAACAAAGGACGATATCGAAGCTCAGTGCCGGTGGATGAAGGATAGGCGGGCACAAGGCAACCCAGCACCAAGAGATATGGTCGACTGTTATACTGAGTACAGATTAATGAAGCCTGCCTTACTCGGTCCATCTCAAGCATTGTAACGAATAAGTGGTGTGAATACGAAATTGGGAGTAATATCTTCGGTCAAAGATCTAACCCAATTTTAGTGCGTCTCACACGAGTTGGATTAAGGTTTTGGTCCTTAATGGATCATAGGTGGCGAGTGCTGCGGTTACCGAGTTGTTCAATCATGTTCATTGAACCTTTACTCTTATCCTTGCAGTTCGGTTTCGACACAGGACCGATTGCCTTGATGATGACATTCTCATCAAGTTAATACTCACGGAAAATATCTGTGAAACGGAAAGATGTGAAGTTCTTTGGTGCATATTCATCTGCACCAGAACTATCTGATTGCACTTTGAGACGGCAAAGCACAAAGGCACTTGAGATTCTTATTGACTGGTACTTCTTCATCTGACTGGTTTTTCTATCACTGGGGCTTAAGCTTGAAAGATAATGTTGTATTAGTTCTTCTTTATCAAACTGAATTAACTTGAGTAACACCAGTCTGGCCGGTTGGGTATCATGATACCCCAAAAATAAATGTGGCTCCTATTGTATTTAGCCGTCTTAAATATAATGAGCGTTTCCACGTATTATCAATATTATACTATACTCATCTTCCCTCGCACGCACCAGTTACGCACATCTTCCTTAGGCTGGTTGCAGCCACGGTTGCTAATTTTCACTCTATTCACTATTTTGTCACCTACTTCGCCGATATGGTAACTAGACCCCTAACTTCGCCGGTGCAGCCACGGTAAGAATTCGTTAAAGTTACCAAAAAAAAATGGCCAACGTAATTTTTTTTGGGAACGGGTTCCTTTTCGGGCTGCATTTAGTGAACGTTGCCATTTCAATTTTTCAGGCACTAAAAAAATGCAAACTCAGATAATTGGTGTCTACACAGATTCAGATATGAATTCCTTTGTGGTGGTCACACTTTCTCTCACCGCCTCCCATTCTCCAAGCCATCAATCCCATTTCCTTGATCAGGCAATGGAAGACCATGGTACTTTGTGATGGACTCCGCGTTCGATATTCAAGCCTGTTCTTCTCTTCAAAACATTGTAGGTTTGGATGGAATGCCTTAGGGTGTGCTACCCCCCTTTGTTTGTTTGAAGTTCATAAATGAATCGTCGCGTGAGGACCACAGAAGAAACATCGAATCACGGAATATGTCGAGCAGCGACGACCACGCTGGCACCCTGCCCATGTCGGAACGCCTAACTCCTCGTAGATCTAAACGAGCTCGGCGCATAGTCAATCAAACGCCGACGCAGTCAGCTAGCGAGAACGACGCTACTCCCGCAGCAGGCCAACTGAAGCATTCGGAGGACGACAGCGATGAAGAAGTCCCTTCGACTTTTCCCACCGTTCGTCCTGCAAATATGTTGGATTTTGAGGAAGATGATGATGGCGACGAGACTTTTGAGAATACAATCGAGAGTTCTTCCGATGAAGAAGATGTTTCGCTTGCTGTCGTTGCCAGAAAAAGCAAGGCTAGAGGCAAGGGAATGAAAAACAAGACCGCAATTGAGAATACCATTGCAAGTTCGTCTTCTGACGAGGAAGATGACTCCCTTGCTGTCGTCGCAAAAAAGGGCAAGGCTGCAGGCCGCGGGGCAAAAAAGAAGACAGCAAGCAAGGACAGTAACACGGTAAGTTTCTCGTTTCTTTTACGTCCGGTCTTCATTTATATTGTCCCTTCATTAGTACTGATTACAACTCAATAGGTTTCCCGCGGAAATCAGCAGGTTTCGCGTGGATTTGGGTACACACCCGAGGAGCTTCTGATCCTGGCGCGAAGCTTCATGGCCGTGTCAGAGGATCCTACCACCGGGACAGACCAGAAGGCAGCGGCGTTCTGGACACGTGTACACGTCCAGTACAACAAAAACATCGCAAGGGCCAACAAGAACCGAGAGAGTGATCCTGATTGGAGAGATCTCCCTGAAGACCGTCCCAAGGGATCCCTCAAGAGCCAATGGTACACTCGTCTCCAGCCATCCATCCAGAAGTTTGCTGGCATTGTCTCTGCAAATCCGCCAACATCCGGGCAAATACAAGATGATCCTGATATGGATCTGTACTGGAAGTCCATGCGACTCCTGTACTCAAATCAAGCCAAGGACAACCTGCCAAAGAAGTTTCAACCATACATGAAGGCGTATTTCTTCCTTTCCAATCATCCGAAGTTCGGTGCGGTGCTCGAGGCAAACGAAAAGTCTGGCGCGAAGAGAAAAGGTTGTAGATCAAAAAAAGTAAGTGATGTCACAACTAGTGACAAAATTGACTCATCCAGAAAGTTTCCTAGTGCTGCCATTGCAGATCGTGAAAGGCCTGGTGGCAGGGATAGCGCCAAAAAAGCTAAGGCAACGGACTTCGTTGTTGACAAGGTAACAGAAGGTGTTGCAAAAGCCTTCGCTCAACCAAGTGACGCAAGCTTATCACTAAAGACAATCCAGGAAGGTATGACACAGGCAAATGATATTATGCAGTCCATGGCGAACCATCAGGTAATGGCAATGGCTCCACCGGAGATACGTGACCAGTACTTTTCTGAGGTTTTTGACCTCATCAATGCACAGGCGAGGAACAAGCGCCTTCGATTGCAGATGGAAAATGAAGAATTATCTTTGCGAATGGCAAAATTGAGACGGGAGAAAGAGGAGGCTACACAGTTGGACATCAGTGGTGACGATGATATGGATGCTGATGATGGAGAGTTCAAACTTCCAGCTATCCCGCCAATGGATTTTTCTCCGAATGCAAATATTTCTGATTCAAACAATGCTGCCGTTGGGGAAGAGGATCACAAAGAAGGGACTCAAGATGAAGATTGTGATGAAGATTGTCATGTATGTAATTATCCTGTATGTGTGTTTGGAGTTGGTGGACCACCCTTGGATACTTGTCAGGGTACTTGTGGGAAGGAGAATATGTTTCATCATGCGTGCAATGTTAATTGGTTGGAGAGCAATGGGAAGGATGCAGAGCTACGCAAACTATGTTACATTTGTGTGCAGAAAATTTGATTGATGAATGAGCTGATTGACAGTAAATAGAAAAGAAGTTATACTTATTTTATTGTTGAGAAATACTGCATCTATTACGATGTATGTTTTTGTTTTGTACGATGCAAATGCGAACTATATTCTCAAACAGACAAATGTAACGTAAAGAAACTTTGTTGATAGAATTACATTAAAAAATCAATGGATCATAGTCATCTGCAAACTCGTTTGTGTTAAGCGTTCCATCATCTCCAAAATGTTTCTTGAATACGTACTTCTTCACAGCATCCTGAAGTCTCAATGAGGTTTCCTCAGAGTATAGTGTTTTCCAACGCCTCTGGATGATAGAGTACTTCAATGTGCTGTCATGCACATGCGACAGATCAAAATTCCCCACAGCCATACTTAAATTGCTCTCTACACTGTCTTCACTGCCAACTGACTCTTCCTCCGAACAAGTTTCGTGAAAGTGACAATCCCCAATGTCATAAAAGTTTTCGTTGTCGACTTCATCATCACTTACTCTCACTTCCACCATCATGTTATGCATTACAATGGTTGCAGTTACAAGGTAGAACATGTCTTCTCGATGGTATAAGACAGACTTAGTTCCGATTGCAAGGAACTTCTTTTTCAATACGCCAAAAGCCCGTTCAATTGATTTCCTCCACCCCTCCTGCTTTGGAGCATAGAAACAATCCAATGTAGTTGTTGGGTCGTTAACAGTTGCAAGGAACCGAGACAAAGAAGGATATATTCCATCAACTAAGTAGTATAGTTGATCAAATTTTTGACCATCAATGTTGAAAGAGAAATCAATTGCATCATGACTTCCATCCAACATGGACTCCAACAGTGGTGATCTATCCCATACATTTATATCATTCAAGGAACCTGGAAATCCAAATGCATTGTGCCAAATCCATAGATTGTAATCAGAGACTGCTTCAAGTCCTATGGTAGGAAACCCTTCTTTGCCCTCGAATTGACCTTTCCATGCAACAGGACATGCAGCCCAATGAATTTTTGTAACGTCCAGACAACCCATACATCCATCAATGCCGTAAACTTTCTTATGCAATGCAACTATTTTTCGGGCGTCACTTTTGGAGGGCATTCGAAGATAATAATCAGATATTGAAGAGCACAATACAATGCCTTTTGTCAGCTTTCTAAGGCAAAGCCTAGCAGTACTCTCTCCCATTTGAAAGTAATCTTTGAAAGCAGAAAATGAAACACCATAACAAATCAACTTCTGCGCTCCCAAAAATTTCACAATAGGGTTGATGGATTTCTTTCCACAGCAATCAATGGACTGCACCCAAAACGAATCAGTTTCAACAAGTTTAGAAATTATACTTTCTACCATGCTTCTCTTTATACGGAAGGTGCGTTCAAACTGGCGATCATCAAATCTTGGATACAGACTGTACCAATCTGATCGCACACATTGTGACGCTCTGTCCCTATCATATTCAACCAACTTCCTCTTCTTGTTTGGGTGAGTATCGGCGGGAGACGCCTCCTTCAGAATGTACCCGACGTCATATTTCTTGATGAATTCTTCTACTAATGCTTCAAGAGCATCCCTTGATGACAAAATGTGCGACGGGTTACGTTCATTATCTGCAACTGCGAGTGCAGTCAAGATACATACACGAATGATGGCATTGTAGAATGCAGTCAAACAGCTGACGTCCAGTGAACTGATGTTTTTCTTCATGGTTATTCAAAAGACAGACGTGAACTACAGTCAAATGCAAAGAGACCAGTCGAAGTGGGAAGGAGATGGCGTTTATTTAATTGGTGTTGGCTGGCTGTGATGAGATGTTTGCAATAATGGACTAGCTTCCACATGGAAGTGATATTGTTGTTTTAGCAACCGTTGGCATTCAAAGTGGTGACCGTGTCTGCACAAGGAAGAACGGTGTCTAAAAATATGGAAAACGTATACTCCGACAGTCACCAAAACTAAATAGCAATCGAAAATATGGCATCCGTGGCTGCAACCAGCCTTACAAGTTCCTTGCACCTTCTTATTTACGTGGACACAACACTGACACAACATAATATATTTTTTATAAACTGTCGTGATGTCAAGGCGCCATCGACCATCTACGGCAGCAACGGCGGCAGCCCTGCCCCTCGTTCTCCTCGCCACCTACCCCCACGCAACCGTCCAAACATCTCGTCGTCTCGACGCGCACCCCCCGCACAACACGCACATTCTCCACGAAGAATCCATCCCCGACGCACCCTCCTCCCTCCACATCACGAGCAACGTCCCCGTCACCATTCAACGACTTCACCCGCACGCGATCCCCGCCGATCCATCGTCGCCGGAAGTGAGGGTGATTGTGACGAGTGATTGCGATACCACTCAAACCACGGCCATTCCACACGTGGAAACTGACGGAGGAGGTGGTTCCATCCACATTCGCGGCGGAGGAGGATCCTCCCCGACGACGTTTTTAGAATCGACTTGGTACCACGCAGCTTGGTCGCATGTCCGTGACGGATGTTACAAAAGACTTTTGCAGGGAAGTACCACTTCGTCGCCGTTCCTGGGGGGAGGGGACGACGTCACCACCACCACGACGACGCCTCCGCCGATGGATACCTCCAACAACTACTGCGGCATGTCGTGGGCGGATGCCTACGCGAATTGTCCTTTGCCTTGTCCTGCCGGGAATGACGATTGTATTGTGTTAGGCGATGGGTATGTGTGTCAGATTTTTACCACTTGTTATGATCGGATACAGAGTGGGACGTTTACCCCGACCACTGATGGTGGTGTCGGTGTCGGTGGATCGGCGACGGTTGCTTCTTCGAATGAGGGTGTCACTGTTGGTTCGACGGTCCAAGGGGGTACAATCATTGCCACGTTGCCAACGCCCGATACGACTTTTACCACACAGGGGGCAATCACAATTGTTTCGGGTGCCAATGTCGGCAATGGAACTGAGGATAATAGCACCAACACAACAACTTCGTCCACAGTACCCATGTCTACTCAAGTCAACATCTTTGAGACTACCCAGAATGCCACTGCGTCTCCCGAAACAGACTCTATTGCGGCAACAACATCACCAAACACCACCGTGTCGAATTCCACCAATGCAATCCCATCATCGACGATTGGTGCCACGGCCAACACTTCCACCACCGCGACCAACATCCCCACATCGACAGAACCATCGTCATCCCAGTCCGACACCACCACCAACACCACAACCAACGTAAAACCTACCACCCCACCGGCCATTGACAACTTTCCCACATACCAACCAACGGCGTCGCATGCACCGTCGACTTGGACCTATACCCCCACCTATCTTCCCACGAGTGATTCTACCACGTTTCGTTCTACCCTGCTTCCCAAACTTATCACGTTGCTTCTATTGCTACTGGGAACCATGGCCATGGTATGGAGCGGCGGTCGGGAGGATGCCATGGTGGTTGGTCATGGAAAGATTGCCGTGGCAGTGACGATTGTTGCTTCTTTCTATTCCACGTTCCGTGGAGGCGGCTCACTGCGAAATGTCCTGTCCAGTCCAGTGGTTCCTTCGGGAACGCATCCGACGTGTACCTTCCATGTTGATATTCTCGTGAGTTGTCATCATGCCATTCATGTGGATGCTCCGGCATCACGTGTCATTCGTGGTGGGATGGAAGATGTGACTTTCGAACGGGACGAGGAGGATGAGTGTATTACCAATTACAATGCTAGGCTGATGTTTCCATCCAAAGATTGGATTCTTCAAGAGGGGAGCTCGACCGTTCTAGAGCCAGCGTGTTAGTGTTATAAATGTGACGACTTATGTGTGGGATAAACGATTATTTTCCAATTGGCAAGAATGACAACACTTTTCTTTTTGCTACGGATTAGAGCATGATGTCCTGGTATGCTGTCAGGGTGACTTTGTGACGGACTGGTAAAAGTTTCAATGAGGTTACACTATATCCATTTAACACGTTACTGTCTGACTGTAATTCAATATAATTTTATTGGGTACAAGTGTTGAACAGTTGTTCTATGTCATTTCGTCTTTCTCTATGCCACCACTTGAAAATGAGATCAACAGCATGGATAAGCCTGTAAAGAACGATGATATGCCCGCTAGAACCCTCAGTCCAATCAACAACCACCGTCTAGTGGCTCTAGCAAATACACCAACAACAGACTGTATGACGGAGTTTACAACATCTGATTGGGTAGAGGACAACCGGGACAATAATTTTGACCCCAAATTAGACATGCCATCTCCACTAACTGCCACACAAAGGCTCAGCGCCATAACTAGCCCCAACCTACTCATAATCTTCCTTTTGTTCGCAAGGGGCAAACTCAACAAGGTTTCATACTCCCTTGCCTCTCCATCACTTGTCCTCACAAAAACAAACCGAGTCCCCGACGTCCCACCCATTCCAATCCGCATCGTATCATCATAATAAGTTGTATCCAATACCACATTGGAAATGGGTCCCAATTGCAACGGCAAATACGAATACCCATCGTCATACCTTCGACGACGTTTCCCAAAGATGACACGGGGCGAATCAAAGTACGCTCGAACGGCCCGATCGGACAACGGGGTCATTGTTCGATTCGCGTTCATTGACACTCGTTCTTCCAAGGATAACGGAACGGCATCTCCCCGAAGAAGGACAGTAACACGTAAGAATCCATCGAGAGCATCGAGCGATAGGACGTTGATGGCTTCGGCGACGGCATTTCCCGAATGGATGGAGCGTGACAGGCCCGTTTCGTTGAATGGAAGTAAATGTTGAAATGTCTTGCGTGTTTGGAATAATTTTTGCGCTATTCCGTTCGAGCGTGTCCATTTTCCACCGACGGGATTGTTCTTTTTGTTGGAGGATAAGACGTATTGGACTTCGTAGAGACCGATAAGGTCATTGAAGGTATTTGTGCGATCTTCTGTGCTTGTGTTGTTGGTGGAAACGTGAAACGAAGATTCTAAGGCTGAAATGGCGTCGGAGATATCATCGTCGCGTCGGTCTTTGTTGGAGATCAGATTTTTGAGGTGCTGTGATCTGTCATCGTCATAGTATGATGCGAGGATATGATCATGACCGGCATTCAAACTACATCGATAATGATACCTATGTAAGGATCGAATGGGTGCCTTCCGAGCCGATGACTTGGCAGTTGTTACAAATGCGGCGCCAGTGACGGCTTGCATTGAAGCCATTCCCAAGACGAGGAGCCTTGGAACATGAGACACCATCGTGCTAAATGTCACGTTGTGGCCCTCCACTCTCCCTCGACTTATAGTATGGTCCACGATATTTGCGTCAGTTTGCGTCTACCCTGCGTCTACCCTGCGTCTACCTAGAGCTGATGAGCTGAAGTAGGCCAAGCCTTTGAGGCAAGAAGGTCAGAAGACTTTGATGTGTTTTGCCGATACCTGATGGGTACAATATCTGATGTCCATCGCTCAAACATCATGATGTACTAAAATTCATGTAGTAATGCAGCAATTGGAATCTTTCAAATAAGACATAACTAATTTTAATTAAAACACGAAATTCACCAGCTAATTCCAGGAAGTGATAAAAGTATTTAGATTCTTTGTTTTTGAGGATATCTCCTTTCATTAGTACTAATAAAATCTTTCAGTTCGAAGAACCATGTCCTTTTAACAGTATGGTAGTTCATATTGACTACAACTTAAGTCAATGAATATGTTGTGAGAACATCACAAACAAACGAACCACGCGCCAAGTCAAAAAGTAGATCAACCCTTCCAATCATAATACTTTTGAAAAGTCGTCTGCAAGAAATCACCAAAACTCATCCCGTCCCTCAACCACCTCTCTTCCAACAAGGGCACTTTCTCCCGCCCAATCCCAGCCTTTACAACCTCCTCTCTCGTACATCCCTCCGGACATATCAAACGAAACGTCGGTTTCGAATCAATGAAACAAGGACAACTAATTCTAGCCACCTTCACCGGGGATGGACATCCGTTCCAATCCGATCTGGGACCTCTCACACAATGAGGAGTGGCCGATACGACTCCTCCCGTCAAAATTTGGACACATTCTCCAATTTGTACGGCCATGCAGTCCTCTGGAATAGTCACATGGATCGATGCTCCAGAACGGTCGGTGACGTACAAACCTGCAAGGGGATCAATCTGCGATGGGGGGAGTGGTTCACCCGTGTCATTGTTTATATAAAGATCCCCCGCAAGGGAGGTTAGGAAGCCTGAATCGTTATGCCATCCAATCCAATTGTCAAACGTTGTCGTGTCATTGTCATTGTCATCGTCCAGTGGATAGTAATACAAAAGCCTTCCTTTGACCTTTTCCGTCTCCTTCATCGCATCGAACAGCAAGTTCGGGGGATATCCCCTCACCCCTCGTTCCGCCAAGTGATCAATATGCCGTGCCAACCGTACCACGGCTCCATGCATAATATTCCCCAATGTCTTGGCCCTCTCTCGAAAATTCGTCAAGGAAGGCACTTCCTCCTCATCCGGCCATACATTACAGGGATACGACGCGGGATACTTGGATCTCTCCTCCTCGGTCCCAGGCATGTCCGTGACGGGATTGAAATAATAACTCGCCTTGGCCAAGTCGGGTTTCGCATCGTCCCCCAACTTTTCTTTTCCACGTGACCAACCCGCATTGTAGAGAGAGGGAGGGTCGGACAATTTGTCCTCGAGGTAGGATGGGTCGAGATGCGCCAGCGTATGTGCCAGGGGGAGGAAGGCACGCTTGGCTTCGAGGAAGCCGGGGATGTTGCGAATGGCGATGATGCCGAGGGGGGAAGTGGAGTTGGAGGATGTGCCGCCGCCGAAGGCTTGTTGGAGTGACGAGGAGATGTTCGTGGTGGTGGAGGGGTCGGAGGTGATGTCGGCGTAGTCTAGGATGATGAGGCGTGGTGGGGGAGTGGAGGGGTGGGCATCGCTCATTTTCGTGAGAACTACGACGGGTGATTTAGTGGTTCGCGGGAGGTGGCGTTTGGAGAGTGACGCGCGTGGATTGTGAGGAGGAAGGGACGGGGCGACGAGATGCCTCGACGCTTACTGTATCGGGAAAGAACAGGAATTGAAATGAAATCCCGCACGATATAATGCATGCACTCACTGAGTGAATCGATATTACCAATGCTTCGTCCACTCCGAGACTTCCAATCATAATAATATTTCATTCACATTTAACATGGTTGGAGCAGTTGAACCAGTGAGATACTACTGAAAGCACAGTTTTCGCGACAACATGATCTGTTGAGATGTGATGTTTCCGGGAGTGTCCAGGCAATCTTTCCAGTCTTGATACCATACCTTCTTTCCCTTCTGTAGGATTTCCTTCATTATTGTTCACCTATATGAATAATTAAGTATATCTAAAATATATTAAAGGTACTTCAGATAAGGTTCTTGTCCGGTTCTTGTCTCAAATATTTCTCATCACCCATCAATCACATGACATGTTTACGTCTCTTCACCATGTGTATTGTACCATATTGTAGCATTATCGCAACACCAAGCCCCACTATGATATCGCGATCCTCCATCCTCCATCAAATCCTGCACGTGCTCTCCATTGCTGCCATTGCACACATTCTATGGATCTACACAATTGACACACCCAAAGCAATCTATCACTGTCCCCTTGATCGATATGGCCTAGCACATTACTGGATCGAGGAGAACTGTTATTGGAGCTCGTCGTATGCCGAAGCGAGAGAGAAGTTTGTTTCCCTGGGGAATGTGTTGAGGGAGCAGCTTCTTATGGCTCGTGAGAAGAACGAAACTTTGGATGTGGTTCATGTCAAGAGTATTTCGTACGATGTCTCGGATAAAGACACTGTAGCTAGGCATGGCAGCTATAAAAGGTACATGGAAACCATTCAAGCCTTTGACACGTATGAATTCCAGACCACAGTGCCAGGAATAGATACCATTGATGTGATGCTCATCACTCTCCGTATCCCAAGTAACGACAACAGAGATAATATCAATATTATTCATAGCAGCGGCGTCCACGGAGTGGAAGGATATCTCGGCTCCGCGATACAACTTCGTTTCTTACACGAATTGATCATTCAAAACGAAGAGCGTCTCGATTCTCGAAAGGATGCTCTTTCAAAGGAGACCAAGTTGCGCCACGTATTAATAATCCACGCCGTGAACCCCTACGGGATGCGACATCATCGTCGTACCAATGAGAATAATGTCGACCTCAATCGCAATGCTTTAAGCGCCGAGGAATGGAAGTTGATTCGATTTCGTGATCCTAATTTTGAGGGATATGTTGATCTGGACTCGGTTTTGAATCCCTTTTCTCCGGTGACAAATGGTGAGCTTTTTTCGTGGGTTCGTGCGGCTAGGCATGGAGGCTTTGAAGGTGACATGAGCACACTGAAGCAGAGAGATGATGAAGTACAACGAACGTTGCATGAAAGCAGGAATGAGTCAACAGAATACAATATGCCAGCAGTGAATAATCCTGTTAATGCCGTCAATGATTGGATCGCACAAATTATCGAGATCTCGAAGTCCATTCCCCTGCTGATGAAAGCAATGCTCTCTGTGGGATACGCACGAACAAAACGTACGTTGGTCTCATCCCAATATCTTAAGCAATGCGGTAGTCAATACGGCGGCGGAGCTCATAAATATCATAGCAACGACTGGGAGAATTCGATTTATGCTCTTCAACACGCAATTGAGCATTTCGCTGGATTTCCCATGGCAGACCCAGACTGGAAAGTCTTTTGGATCGATGTTCACACTGGACTAGGTCGGTATGGGGAATATAGCATGCTCTCGTCGGGCAGACCGAAGAATGCAGAAGCGGAAGACAATGCTTCGAAACCGGAATGGGTGCGTAGGCTAGCAACTCTGCTCCGCGACAGTATGGGCATGGACAAATCAGCCAATGACCGTGTCAGCAAAGGTTATGAAGTAACGCGTGGCTTTGTAAATGGCGAAGAACTATGTCCACTTCCGCACTGCTTTTCTAAAACACAAGAGTTTGGGACTCGACCGGGTGTAATGGTTGGGATGTGTATGGTCCTAGAAAACAAAGGATATCAGGTTGGTGGACGCGACTTTGCGTTTAGTACGAGCTGGGCCTTTAATCCTCGACGCTTGTCATGGAGACGCAAAACTTTAAGAGGGGGTGTTGAGATGTTACAAAGAGCTTTTAACTTCTGAGGGAAATGCCTTAGTTTATGCTACAGTCAATTGACACTAATGCGGTCATTGACAATGAAACTACAACCTGAAGTCCTGCCATTGTATGTTGCATTCTTCACTCATCATGGCATGATTAACAAATTTAGAACACTATACAACTGGTGATATTATGCACACAACTGAACATGAGGACTGCAAGCACACTAAAAGCATCCTACGATTATCCAATAAACAGAAGTATCAGAGTCATGAGTGAAGGATTCAGGAAGAACAACCAAAAATGACCTAGGACATCCTTACCTTCTGGCGGACATGCAGGTCCACATGGGTTTGAATCCATTAACATGGGAATTTTCCAGTTATCCCCTGTGCCTGGATTGTATTTGCCCATGTTACAGTTGCCTGAAGAGAATATATAACCAAACTTAGAAACGACAATAATACAAAAACAAAACAACCAAATATGAAATCACTCACCGGCCCTGGCATATCGACAAACTTGGACATGACAAGTGCCACCGTTGCTCATTGTCTTCGTAGATTCGGCGCAGCCAACGTAGCGCGAACTTCTCCAGAGGGCCTGAGTCAAGTGAGCGTTATGAGGGTACTCAAAACTTTCTTCTCTTTCCACCCATCTACGCACGATATTTTCCACTGGGTAAAGTTGACCCCATGAGCCACTCCCTGCATTCTTTGCAAGATTTTCTCCCTGTTCTACGTTTGGTTCATGTTTCACTCCAACAACATTGCAATCGTCGAGCAGCTGTTCGGCCCAGTTCGCCGCGTTATTTGCCAAGCCCTTTGACCACTTCAGAGGAACATACGTTTCACCTTCAGCCTCGTGGTACTGCTCTCGTCTCCAGTTGTGCCCGTCTAAGTACGCCTGCTCTCGGTCAGTCAAACTGAGACTCTTTGAATATCCCACAATGATGTCGTGAGAGACCTTTGTTCCGGTGTTAAAGAATCGTTCGTCTACCATAACATCTCCGTCCATGTATAGCTTATAGTATCCATTTCCATTGCGGCAGCAGATGCCATCACCAGTGCCATCCCATATCGTGAATCGGTACTTTCCATCCTCAACACATAACTCGAATTCATCGCTTTCATTGGCAGTGTAAGTCCCTTTGTCAACGCTCTTGATGACTTTATTGTTGGAAAGGCTACGTAGTTCCCAAGAGTTCTCATCACCATACTTGTCAACTTGTAGTTCAATACGAATCTGTTGCTCGCCACTTCCACAGACACTGTTACGACCGCTCAGTGGAAGACTGGAGGTTGGCATAGCGACCGTGAAGACTTTCACCGCTTTCTGCGTAAAAGTTTGCATGTTGTTCGAAGAGTACTTCATAACTCCATCGAGAGAGTATTGATACATACCTTTTGTATACTTGCAGCACAGCCCATCCTTACCAGAATCCATCATGGTCAATCGGTAAGTCTTTCCGCCAGCAACGCAAGTCGGGCTCGGGTTGTACTCTGTTTTTCCGGCATACTTTTGATTGTTCTTCGGTCCGTAATCGATTCTAGTCCACGTGCCGTCTGCATTGCGTCTTTCTAGTTTGTACGATGTTTCTTCTCCATAGGCATCCGTCTTGAACGTAAGCTGGAACGATCGCTCGTTTGATTGACACCTTGTAGATTGATCACGGCGACCGGACATTGGGTCAACCTTTAGTGGAAATGTGTCATGGCGATATTCATTCCTTAGCAATCAATCGAAAGAGAAAGTTCAGCACAGTTGATAATGCCCAGATACTCACCAATTCTATAGATTCATTATTCACATAAACTTTCTCTACATCTGCCTCCTCTAATACGAAATCTTTCTCCTCTAAAGATAGACTGCGACGAAAACCCTCTGATGTGAAAGATTCGTAAATTGGACTACCCCCCACTACATCAAATCCTTCATTATTCTTCCTCAACGCCCCCGCGTCACAATAGGCAGCTAGTAGAAGAGCTAACGTGAATAGAGCGCGCATAGTGAAGTTTCACTAAGAGACAGACTCTCCCTGGAGGATCAGAATTATGTCTCTAATGTGTCTAATAAAGATTGCGTGCAGCAAGACCAGATTGGGATGGTGGACAAGTGTTCCAATACATTGATCTTCCATCATTGTCTATACCATTGGGGCACAACGTCGGAGTGGACAGTAGCCTCCACCAGAAAATCACAATGTGCAAGAGTTGGCATTTGTCATTGGACGTTCTGTATTTTTGGCCATCCCAAATTCGTCTTGAACAGAAATCTTTAGGTGATGCTTGGTCTGGCTTGGTTATGTACAAGAAAAAGTGGCAGTAGCAATATTTTCGGCCATCTCGGCTATGGCTTATTTTGTCGTCCTGGCGGTCGACTAAGCAGGAATCTGTAGCAATGGATGTGTTGGTTGGTCACTCTTTGGCAATGCAAAGAGGAGGCATTGCTTACATGATAGTATTTTCTTTGGGGTGGGATCGATTTTGATCGTGCCTTTATTATGAGGGGTGGCCTTCCAGTGGTCTGCCTTTACTTGTCTTCGGTAGCTTTCGGTAGAATCGGTATTGTACAGGTAGGTTTTTTACCTCACATTAGCGCACATCAAAATGCAACTAAAACATAATACATGACTCTAGAGAGGTATTGTAATAGGAGCTAGTAGGCCACTAATAGGTGTAATAATAGGTAAGTTCAACGTACACCAAGCGTCATGAGCAACCCCTCGTAACCGTAGAATTGTTGTTTTTGGAGTAAAGAAAGGGATATTATCTGGATGATATTGGATTGAACCATCTAAAATCCAAAATCCAGTTGCGCTCTGAAACAACTCCCAATACATCAACTTTCATCAGAATCAAAAACAATGCCTTCACAGTCTAACTCCGTGATATCCGCCCTACACCCCAATAAGGACCGAACACTGGGATAGGTCCGTCCACAATCTCCATGCACAAATTCTTTGACATAAGTTCCAGCACTGGTGGACAATCGTAAACGGAACCAATGCCGATCAATACGAGTGGCAGACAAGCTAAGAACGTATCGTATTCGAATCTCCGAAGATCTTCGGTGCAATACTCGGAGGGGTGTGCTCTGATGTATCTTGAGGGGGTAGTTGGAATTTGTGCTTTCGTCGTCGTCTTCCTTATCCCAGGGAGAACATCCCAGCTTTTGGAGTAGCTCATCTTCCGATTCAATGGGCAACTCTGACCAACAGATGCATCCGTAATGTTTGATCTTGTTCTCCGTCTCGGACTGTAGCGTGGAAAAAACGTTGGACGAGACGAGTTTCAAGGACGAAACACCGACTCCATTCACATTGCAACCGTAGAAACGATTGGGTCCCACCAAGGTTTGCGGCCACCCTCGTTGATCCCATTCTATTTCATCGCAGGATTTACAGCTCTCTATTGCATCATTCTCAGTGCCATTGATTGCGTGTTCAGCAAGTATCAACTCCTTTCGTGTAGGAAGACCATGGGCATCGTAAATCTCGCAGACAAAAGGCCTTCCCGTAATCATGCTATTCGACTTGGCGATGCGTTCCACTACCGAAGGAAGAGGCAACAGCATTCGCACGTCCATATCCTCTCTTCCCGACGCATGGAATTTACACATTCCATACACGAGACTGGACATGTCATTGTTGTTTTTGTTTGATATGCCTCCACATGAAATGTTTGACACGTGGGGACAAATTTCTTCTTCGACCGAAGAGATGCCTTTTCGAACCATGCCGCCGGATTTGGATTGTGTGCTTTCGGAGTTGTGTTTGTGTCTATTCTCAACCTTGCCCTCAAAGTCAAGTGCCGCATTGTTGGCGGCTGACCCGGAATCACGAACATCTGGATCAGAGCTAGGAGCGGAAGATACGTAAAATGGAGTTTGTGACACGTCTCTGCGAGTCTTGGTATAGTATCCATGAATACAAAACGGTCTCCTCCACGCTGTGGCAACAATTGAGCAACAGAGCAGGTTTTCATGGCCCAGAGAAGCAGAGGACTTGACATCCTTTTGAGTGCAGAAAGAAAGTGATGCTTTCGCCGACGATTTGAACAATTGATGCACGGACTGTAACCATTTGGCAGAGGTGACGCAACAATCATCCTGTTCCAACCATCGATTCACCATTTCCCTATCCAGCCATCCAATGACAGTGTTCCAATCGGCTTCATTGAAATCCATGCCACATAGTTGTAGCCCGTTGGGATTGTCTGATTCTTCCTTTTTGATATGATCCACATCGTCCTGGCTCGCATCCGACATATCCCGCCGCCGACGTTTGTTGGAACGTCGCTCTCGCCCGGGAACACCGATGCAATTCGTCAAGTGTAGATGAGAACGTCTCATTCTCATCTCGAGATTTTTCCTCGCATCCCCGCCCTGTTTCAATGTTGGATCGTTCCCTCGAAATCGTGTCCGCGGATTTAATAATTTATAGTGATGTTGTTGTAGTTTATTCTTTTCACGTTCGATTAGGGATTTCAACGTGGGAGGAATAAGTAGTGGGATGCATGTTTCCTCCTTGTCCTTTTTGGAGAAGCAATCACGCAGGAGTTGGATTGTGGGTGGGATGGCTATGACGTGAATGCTTAAATACCCCGCTTCTTCGTCGTGTAGGTCCTTGGGGAGATGAACCTCGTCTACATCCTTCTCTTGTCTAGGAAGGGGAACATTACTAACGGAGGAATTGAGCAATATTTCTCTGAGTGATGCCTTGATTCGTTCTTTCAAAGCTGTATACACTTCTTCTGCAGTTCGAGTTGAGAGTTTTGACACCAAAGTGTTGACATGTAAATGGGTTGTTGTATCCTGCCTCTCTTGGAGGAATCGTGTGGCAGCAGCTACTGCACAATGCGCACGAACGAATATCAACAGTGGAATTTGGATTGTTGGTGATTCTCTCGAAAGATAATTCCCTCTCCTTGAGTCGATGATGGGAACTTTCGATTCCTGATTGGCAGAGATATTCTGATCATTTGAGTTGCCGTCGTCGTTGCCGCAATCATTGGAGGCAGAGGCGCAATAAGGCATTAACGACTTTTGTATCTCTGACAAAATTTTATCGATCTGAAATGTCGTGGAGGACAAACCAAAGCACACTGTGCAATAATAACCATCCTCACGCAGATTCTCGTCAGTGTCTCCCGTGAGTGCACCGTCGGAATCAATCAACAGGAGGCCGATGCAACGATGGCAAATTCCACATTCCGAATGGAGGTATCGAACGAGTGTCGTTTGGAGGCTTGGCTTGCTGAGGAGGATTTCGTTTGTGTCCATTATAGCATGCGCTTAAGGAGATGACATCGAACGAACATAGTACGGGCAATTTATCGCCCACAACATCATTAGTGTGGTCAACACGATCAGCATGGTCAACACGCTGAAGGAACCTTATCTATGACACATTCAAGATTTTTTCAAAATCTTAACGCCAATCAGACGACTAGTCCAGATCTGGACAAGACATAACGACTATTGTACCGTAGGACTACCGTATAACCCTCATTATAAGAGCTAATGCATTATAAGACCCTCTGCAGCCCTGGGGTCTATTTTTTTTGTATTGGGTTATGATCCCCTATATAGACCCCCGATCGGCGAAAAATCGCGTGCAGCCCTGGGGTCTATACGCTCCGGGGTCTATAAAAAAATAGACCCCCGACTTTTTTTATCGACCCGGGGTCTATATTTACCGAATATAGACCCGGGGTCTATATTTCAATTTTTCGAAGGTCGACCGGGGTCTATATTTTTATGGGGTCTATATTTTTAATTGTATGAGTTCCTCCCGTTGATTTCCACGAATAGCTTCACCAGCCCTTCTCCGATTTCGCGGAAACTTTGGTCTGCTGGCTCAGTTGGTTAATCGTAAATCTGAAAAACCAAAGTTCATGCGTTCGGTTCCCAGTGTTTACGTCTCATTTTAATTTATTCGGAAGTGGTCTCCGTGAAATAGACCCTGCGATCAAAAAATTTAGATCTTAGGGCTGCACGGCCATCACGAGGGTCTATTTTTTATTCTCAGAAAAATGGGATCATAACCCATCTCAAATATAGACCCCGAAAAATAGACCCCAGGGCTGCAAACAGCCTAAGGTGTTAGGTGTCTGGTCCAGTCCTTCAGGCAGAGACTGTCGGGGTTCAGGGAACACCAAGAAAGCTAAAAGATAATAATATTATGTGCCTAATAAGCTCCAGGGTATGGTAGTAGTTAACAGATAATAATTATTTGTCAAAGTAATTATAAGTAGAAATTACTTAGGTAATATTATTATAATTAGTATTAGACACGACTGCTTAGCAAGGCACCGAGCGGAATGGATACCATCTACATCTAATATAGCAACACTAATTTAATATCTATTATGCAGAATTTGAATCTAAACAGATTACTAGTTTCGCTAAAATAGATTCTCAAAATTTGTTAGATCTAGAGTGTATGATTTAGAAAAATCACATCTCTAGAAAAGAATTTATTATCTAACTTCAAGAATCTATTTCTAATGTAGAAAATCTAAGTTATGCGATTATTACTAACCTATGATTTCACGTCCTAGGCATGTATCAGATTAGATCTATTCTTTTTTCAAAATCGATCTAATAGGGAATAGTTCTTCTCACGAAAGTCTTGATTTCGTCATTAAGGCTTAAATAAAATACCAACCTATCCATGTCGGCAAATATATTGGGGATTGGTTTTCTTTTGGAGAATTAGTTTTCTTTTGGCATTTACCAATCTTTGTACTATTCCTACGTAAAAATGAAATGGTATCCGGTTTTCTTTTTTGAGATTGGCTTTTCTTTTGGAGATTGGCTTTTCAGTTCACCATTAAAGGTAATTAAAAGCCGGTCCCGTGCTTGTTCACGTATGTCATTGCCAGTTTGTCGCCACGTCACACGAATGTGCTGGTAACATCATGAGAACAATCGTAGCCACGAACCGTTGGATCACGCAGTATTGTATGACTATTGGAAGACCTGTGAATGACTTTGGTGGAAACACGAATCATGTACTTCATGATATAAGTATTAATATTATATGCATAATATATATTATTGCCTCTTTTTCCTAGTACGATGTACACTCTACCGTATTGTACCTATGTGTTCTTGTGTATCTCTAAATACCTCTTATATCGTACCATAATATACCATACTGTATTGTATAAGTAGTAATGCGGTATGCCGCGAGAAATGAGTATTGTATATGGTATGGTACGTACGATTGTTTGCGCACATATCATACCGTACCTACTAGTTCATGGAATTGAATCATGTGTTATGTATGTCAGCATCTATTATTTCCTATCTACAAACACAAGAAAAATAAAAATCTCTCATCTCTCTCTGTTTTATGGAAACAACCTAATCACCTAAAAAATAAACGTAGTTCCCTTAACCCCGTCGACATCTCCAACATAATATGAGTGGAAAATGGCACAACTCAGAATTCACTTTGGCCCACTATATGTCAGATATCTTTGGCCACTGGTGCGACCGCAATATCAACCCTGTGGGTCCCAGCTGATAATGCACAACCCTTTGGGACTATCTCGAGGGCTTAAGTCCAGCTCGACAAGTCCTCAGCTTCGACGGAAGACAGCTGCAATTGCAATACAAAAACAGACATAATGGTTCAAAGTCCATCCCGTAGAACACGGTACATTTTCTACGGGGAAAAAATGTCAGATATTGAGAGCTATCAGAATTCACAAAAAATCAGCCCGCACGCACAGTTCGAACATACAATAGTAAAGTAGAGTAAAGTACAGACAGACTATGTGACACTTCGTGTACAGCAATTTTTTGTCGAAACACGTAGATTTGTACGTAGGAATAATACGGCACGTTTATAATGGTTTGAAGTCCAGTCAATGGGCCGAAGTGAATTCTGAGTTGTACACAATGGGCTCGTCGAGTGGTGGCTAGTTCCCTCACACCGGCTGAAGTGTGGCAAAGTTTTCGAACCCAAGCCTGGCCCTCGGTTACATATGGTTTGATCTCCCTTATGTCGTCTAGGGCCGAATTGGATAAGGCCTATGTGAAATGGTATTTTTCCTTTCTACCGGCTCTTGGGGTCAACCGACATATCGCTCAAGAATGGCGCACGCTACCCTCTGCCTTTCAGGGCTTAGGCCTCCCTAACATCTCATTGGAAAAACTTGCGGCATCGTTGCAATACCTACATCGCCACTGGGGGTGCGGCTCTACATACGGCACCGCCCTCCGGAGCGTTTTTGAGCTGGTACAAATTGAAATTGGCCTAGCGGGAAATTTCCTGCTTCGAGACTATAGGCGGTTTGGAATGTTAGCCTCTCATACGTGGTTCAAAGTATTGTGGGAATATCTAGACTATTATAATGTCCAACTACATCTAGATGGAGTCAAGGTCCCTCCAGTTCGTGAACGGGACAAAGTCTTTATGGAAGAGATCGTCCGTCTCCTCCCTCAGAGCAATGGCAGAGTATTAATCGTTGTCGCCATTTCTTTCGGGTCTATTATATGTCACAACTGGTTCTGAGCGATGGGATAACAGTGGACCCCACCAAGCTCCATCTCACGAGGCAACCCGACACACATATGAAATTCCCCCACGAAGTTCCTACCAGCAGTGACCTGGCCCTGTGGAAGAGCACTATAGCTCTTTTGACCTCTCCCACTTTTCGGTTGTCGCCCCGTTTAGGAAAATTTGTGTGCCTTCCCTACGATAAGGTATACTGGCTGACTAATGAGGATTTAAGTGTCCTGGTGAAACACAGCAACAAGAGCACGCCAGTGACCTACCAATTGTCCACCCGCCGATACAATACCCGACACAATGGTACATATATTTCTTCGACCAGAAAGCCACCTCCTGGAGTCAACGGCTACATTGCGTCGGTGGTGACCACACCACATCACCCCGACGTCAGCGTGCATTCCCAAGCAATATTGTTCCCCTCACAACATGAATCACCTACGACACTACGGGAAGTGTTTTCAGCATGGGGGTGTTCAACACTATGGAATTCCATTTCCTCGACAAGCAATGAAGGGTGGATTAAAGCGGCATACACTCGTGGCTCGCTGGTCCTATGCCACGATGGCTCATATATGCCACATCAAGATGATACCAGATGTTCTGCGGCGGTTGTGCTCATTTGCACGGCAAGTGCAAAACAAGCCCATTTGGTTCACTGTGAGCATACGGATCCTAACACAGCATCCAACTACAGAGGTGAAATTATTGGAGGGGTCCTGGCCACTCTTTTACTTCGGGCACTGTCGTTAATCGCAGACCCTCCGCCCAAAACGGCACGATTCCCCATATATTGTGACAACCTTGGTGTAGTCTGTCACGGGACCAACTTTTTGCGCACATTACCTGATAGCCAGGTACAACAAGATGTGTTGAACCTCCTGAAGCAGAACCTCTGTTCCCCTCCCAATTATGTCAGTTACCGTCATGTTTACGGCCACTTGGACGACAGTGCATCCTTCTCTAGCTTGGAGCTACCTCAGCAGTTAAACGTTATGGCAGATCTCTTAGCCAAGACGGAACTGCAAAGGTGCATCACCATGTCCAGTGGACTCCAACCCACTTACCCCTTGGAACCAGTCAGCGTTGTTGTCGGTGGGAAGAAAGTCACCTCGTCCATCAAGAAAGCTCTCTATCAGCAGTGGGGCAGAGCAACTGCTGTTGAACTATTTGAACGGAAGCACATTGTCAGCCCGTTTAATTTACCTCGGATATACTGGGATGGGGTAGACCGAGCGATGGCATCCTACCCACAGATGTTTCGCACCTGGACCACCAAACAGATATCTGGGTGCTGTGGCGTAAACCGACGACTATCAAAAATTGATACTACGGTTGCCAAAACCTGCCCGTGTTGTGGTCGGGAGGATGAGTCCACAACACACCTGACTCGCTGCCCTGATCCTGGCCGTCAACTCGCCTTTGCCCAGTCGGCCGACAGTCTATTGTCGTGGATGCAAGAAACTCACGGGGACGGCGACATGATTGACTGCCTACGTACCTATTTGCGCAGCTCCGGGGAGGGTTCCATGATGGATACGGCCCGTCGCTTTCCTCACTTACAGGCATGGGCCAAAGAACATGACATACTAGGGTGGGGCAACTTTCTGGAAGGAATGATCGGCTCTACGATAGTTGAAATACAACGTAACCAACTTCTCTTGGCAGGATCGCGATTGCATATAAAGACATGGGCTGGTAAGCTGGTTAGTCAACTGTTGTCCATCACTCACAACCAATGGATATATAGAAACACAAAGCTCCACCTTCGTCTGGTCGAAGGGAAAACGTTGATAGAACAGTCATGGAGGAGGTCCTGCGGCTGATGGTGACTAACCCTGATGATATCCAACCCCATCACAGGTCATTGCTGTCCTTAGACATGGAGAAGCTGGGTAGAGGGTCCACCGCCGACCGACAGTACTGGGTAGCAGACATGTCTAGTGCCCTCCTCACAGCCCGAGCATTCCAAGCACACAATACCCCCCTGGCCGTCAGTGGTCCGGCGCCCTCAAATTGACGGAGTACACCGTCCCTACACCTGGTCGTACTTGACCAGGAAAGGAATTAGCCCGCCATAGGGCTGATACACCCCCCAAAGGGTATGAAGAAGGTAGTTACTCCGCATCTTCTTTGTGGCTCCATCGCCGCTGCTCTGCCTCGTCGGAAAAGAAAGACTATTGTCCGTGCCACTCCCCAAGTAGATAGATTTATGCACGATTTACTAAGAGATATTTGATATTTGGTCAACACGCTGAAGGAACCTTATCTATGACACATTCAAGATTTTTTCAAAATCTTAATGCCAATCAGACGACTAGTCCAGATCTGGACAAGACGTAACGACTACCGTATAACCCTCATTATAAGAGCTAACGCATTATAAGAACATTTTGTTGATTCTCAGGACATTTGCATTTTAACCTGTTAAAACACAAACTATTGCTCAAATTTTTTCTCCGTTAGATTCCCCAAGTCCACAGCAATACACACATGTGTGTTGCTCCCCGTAACTCCGTCTGGACGCAAAGTTACGGGGAATCATGTGAAAACACACATGGCACATCAATCACATCACTGGTGGGCTTACTGATTCTACGGTTGGGAGTTTGGACTGTTCCAAGAATGGTCAGTGGGCACATCGGCGCATGATGCTATTGTATCGTAGTAAGAGGTAAGGATTTGAGGGAAAATGGTGGGTATTTTTACAAGACATCTTTACTGAATAATTTGATCACAACATATACCTTAATAATCTCTGTTACTAGAGATAGTATATATAATGCTAGTGTCAAACAATGAAAAAATTTGACAAAAACAAGAGAAAGCAAGGATTACAACAACTGAAAGTTCAGTTGTACAAAGCTGCATGGTTTGCGATGTTCACTGGTTGTGCAGCATGAATTGTCCTTGTTTTTGGGACATCTTCAACGCAGGCAACTGCACATTTACTTCAACTGGACCGTTAGGAGTGTCTACTGTCATTGTCCAAGGCATTTGTAATGCAGCATCATGGGAAGGAATTACACGAACTCTGATATCATAGGGACCTCCCTTGCATTGACGTTTTAACCAAATCTGCTGAGGGTTGCCATAGATCCTCTGAGTGGTTCCTGCTTCAGGGTATTTCTTCAACATGGCCGATGAAGTAATTGAAATTGCAGCACCTTCTGCGTCAGCCACATTTCCACCCTCTTGCACATAGTGCCCCTTGTGAGCGAACCATCCTGGAATGGGAGGACATACAGTCATGAACTGCCGACTAGCATCAAGATTGATCTGCACATGATCTGCTACACATGGGATGAGCAAGATATCTGTGCAATGTTCATAGAATTGTTCACCCGTTGCAGCAACAGTGCGAGGAAAGTAGGCATTCTTGTAGGAAAATGCACATCCAACATAGAAACTGTACTCTTCATCACTAGAGATTTTCAAATCAGTAAGATCCAGATCAGGATCATACTCCTTCAAAGTTTCTGCCACTCTCTTCTTTGCAGTCGCCGGCAGTGACTTCATTGGAGACTTCTTGGTTGTCTTACTCTTGGGAGGCATGTCGATGTCTTGTTGTATATCCTCGACTTCAGATTCGTTGATGTCGGTGTCAACACTCTCCTCGAGTTTTTGTCAAATTCCTCACTGGAGGAAGAGTACGAACTGTCGCTGCAGCTTTCACTACTGTTGGCGTTCTTTCCTGCTGTGGCTGCTTTAAAAGGTGTTAGATAGTGCCGGAAGAAGGAAGAAATACAGGAAAACATAGCAACAAAGTCACCTTGTGCCTTCCGTGCTGCCTTCAAAGTCTCTTCAATCTCAAAGTCTTTGAGATGTTTCCGACAAGTTGTTGCAAACTGTCTGTAATCCTTGTTTCACCAACCAGCCTTCCTGATTGCTTCAATGCGCTCTTTTCCTTGATCTGATGGATTCCACTTCTTCTGTGAGAGGATGGTTCTGAGATTTTCTGTGTCAGCTTTGGTCCACCTTTGAGCTTTCTCGGTCAACATGTCAGAGAATTATGGAAGTTGTCTTGCTTTCCAAAGTGTCTTGATTAGCATTCCATTGTATGCTGTCTTGTGTAGCATGGAGAGCCAAGACAGTGTAAGTTGTAAAATTATCTAGAGGGAAAAAACTTTCATGGCACAAGAAAAACATCATTTGAGCCTTTTTTCTTGTTTCGAACTATGTGGATGCATTTCGAAAATGCATCCGGGAATTAAGTTCTCATCCGTCATTTCAGAATGCATCCAAAGCGGACGTATTCTTGATTCCCGGATGTCTTTTTAAAAGGCCTCCTGACGTACCTAGGAATTCGTAAAAACCATAGGAGAATTATAAAAACACGTCACATTTGATGCTTTCTGAAGTGACGTATGTGTTTTGAAAACACATCCTTCGCACCAGAATGCATACGGGAATTCATTTCACGCCTTCTATGGATGTATTCTTGTGCAAAGAATGGCTTTTTTAATTGCGTCTGCGTGAATCGTGAGACACAGAAAATGATTTTTCCGCACCACATCATATTATCTACCTTTTGTTAATCATCGTTAATGCTTTACAATCATACAAGTCTAATATTAGATTGACTTAGCACTACGTCTCTAGATGTACCATAACAAAAACGAATTGTAGATACTACGATCAGAATAAAAACAACTCACTGTCACAGAAAATGTATTGGGCTATGTTGTCAGAAAAAGTCAAGTTACTTGGTATCATGATAAAAAACAGTGACATCTGACATCCCTCATCGACATCATATCAAGACACTATCTCTCTTGTTAGACAGTTTGCTATTACCATTGCTGGATCCCCTTCTTCTTACAGCTTCACTACCTTCACTCTAAGCCATGGAAGAAGCACCTGCTGCAACCAAAAAGCCACGGCCTTCTCAACTAACAGAGCATCACTTCTATGACATTGGGAAGGAGCTCCAAAATCGCCACACATCAGAGAGAGCCTACACCGATGCACAATAAGATCGGCTCTTTCGAGAATTCTTTGGAGTAAGTGCATTAGTTGCTCTTACCCTGTACAACATGTTATCGGAGTACAATGTCCTCCCTCCAGGGGGAGAAATCATTCACCTACTATGGACTCTCTTCTTTATGAAAAAGTATCCAACAGAAGGTGTATCATCTGCTGCTGCAGGTGGGTCACGTGGCAAGGTAGACCCAAAAACATATAGGAAATGGGTTTGGCTTTTCATAGGAGCAATCGTAGAATTATATCCATTTACTGTAAGTCTAACTGTGGCTTTACAATATAACACACAGTCTCACTCATTTTTCCTTCTCCAAGATTTTATTTGAAAACAGGCTTATTGGTGACATTTTGAATGACTGTACCATGAGTGTTGATGGGACAGATTTTATGATGCCATTCTTGGGGCCTATGTTTTTCTCTCAAAAGTTCAATGATTCTGCCCTTCGGTATGAAGTTGGTGTGGGTATTATTTCAGGCTATATTTGCTGGATTTCTGGTCCGTGGGCCCCCGGATTGTACAACGATCTAGAAGTTTTTCGCCAAGCCCTAAAATCACACCTAGAACAATTTGAACGTGTAGAAGCAGATGATGGTTATATTGGGGAAGCTCCTCTCAAAGTGAAATGTCCTGCTTCTGTTGAGGAATCAGAGGAGAGACAAAAATTAATGATACGTGTTCGTCGGAGGCATGAAACTGTGAACAGGAGGTTCAAGCAGTGGCAAATCCTAAAACAGAAGTTCCGTCATGATATTTTGAAGCACTCTGACGTCTTCCATGCAATTGATGTGATCACTCAATTGTCAATTCAAAATGGCGATCCTCTTTTTCCTGTTGAGTATGTTGATGACGATTAGTTCCTGTACATAAGAGACAAACTTTATGTGCTCTACTTCATGTTAATGCATAAAGCAACAATTTAATTTGTAATTGATACATTGTAGTTAGGATGCTTTTCATTATCATTCAAAATAAACCATTTTCCCTCAAACCCTAAAAAATACAATAAAATAACAGATACTTTTCACATCTCCCGTGTTAAAAACACTAACATGCCTTGCATTATAGGAACATTTAAGGTATCATTTGGACATTTGTCCGTTCTTATAATGAGGGTTATACGTTAGTCCAGCAAGACAGGCAACTTTGCCACGTGGAAGTTTTTGGCGAGCCAAACTGACGACAAGTGACGACTTTGGCATGTTTTTTTCTCATCTGACGACTTTCACGACCATCTGACAACCCTGACGACTCCATGTGACGACATTTTGACGACCTGACAACTTTTGGTGAAGACTTTTTGACGACCCTGACGACTTTATGTGGCGACCTTTTGACGACCCATGTTACGACTCATCGATTACCTCTTGACGACCCTTCTGACGACTCTGACGACCCTTCTGACGACTTCACGACCTTCTACCAAGAAGTAGAGTTAAAGCAAGTCCCAAACAGTACAACTCCATGACGACCATGATGACTAACAACCCAAACCGACGACAAGAGAACTACTGTGACGACCCATGCGACTCCACCTGATGACCACTGACGACCCAAGTGACAACCAAAAAATGACCCTGACGACCCCTGACAACACCTGACGACTTTTGTGACAACCTCTGACGACCCAACTGACGACCGGTTGACGATCTCAAAAATCTATTGACGACAACTGACGACTCCATCTGGTGATACTTATTGCCAAAGTCAAAAATTGCCTGTCTTGCAGATCTGGACTAGTCGTAACTTTTTTTGCAGAAACTCATAGAAGATGACGCCGTACAGCCAAGCGGACATCAACGTTGGATTTCTCGTGAAAAATTACCACTAGAGACACCCTAACCCTGACCTGGTATTGGAAACAGAGCAAGTTTTCTCCTTCTCCTTCTCCTTCTCCTTCTTCTACAGCTTGGAGATGCTTTTTCCTGCCTCCTATGATACTTAGTGACTACCTTTATTTTTGAAAAACATTTAAGATATCAAGATTTTTCAAAATCTTAGTTGTGTTGGAAACTGATCCACTTTTTCTCCTTCTCCTTCTTCTTCTTCTTCTTCTCCTTCTCCTCCTCCTTCTTCTTCTTCATCTTCTTCAGTGAGACAGTTTTTTCACTATTTTGCCAAAACAGGTACTGACCAACAAGTTGATCAAAACTTACCTGTAAATAATTCATTTTTCGGTTCAACTTACATGGGTAGTCATAGTGTTTTAATATCTGTCTACCTTTAAAATTATATCATTTTGAACAGCTTAAAGAACAGCGCTATAAGGTACAACATTTTTTCAAGAATGGTTCTGTAAACTTGAAGGGAACATTAAAGTGTCACAAATCATTTTAGTCATACAACAATCATTCTGTAAACTTGAAGGGAATGTTATCGTGTCACAAAAGAGTATCTAACAAGAACGATTTCGCAAATGGGTGCAATAGCGAGCGCGGCGCGAGCGAAGCGCGCGAGGCGCTCACACCCATTTGTAACTGCTATGGTACTTATGACAAGAAACTGTGGCATACTATTGTACCGTACATACCTACAAGCCACTTTATTATTAAAGTATGGTACGTCTTCCTCTGTCTCTACAAATTGTATGACAAGCAACTGTGGCATACTATTGTACCGTACATACCTACGAGCCACTTTATTATTAAAGTATGGTATGTCTTCCTCTGTCTCTAAAAATTGCATTCTATACAGCTCGCTAAAAAATCTTGCAGCGGCTGCTGGTAATTTGCTATTGACCATAAAAAATTATATGGCAACCATGAGATTCGCCGCCCAAAATGTAACTGCAGTGGACTACAATTTTAGAGTGCACGACTGTGACCTAAAGGGCTTCATTGCATCTACAACACCTCTAGATGCGATACAACCCTTTAGGTCACACTCCTGCACTCTAAAATTGGAGAACGGAACTGGAGTAAGGGAAGGAGGGGTACGGTTGTGTGGGGAGCAATCGCGACGAGCGGGGGAGAGGTGCCTTTTTTAGAGTTTTTATTCATGCAACTTAAAATAAATAAGCTGTTTTAGATAAGCCAAATTATGTGAATAATAGTGTGACGTAGATTTAGTAGTGATTTCTACGCTGTGCAGGACCAGCCATCTCCAAGCTGTACAGATACAGTTCTTTAACCTGGAATAAATTTTTTTCGGGTTGATTTACATGGGTAATCATCATGTTTTGATCTATGTTTACCTATAAATTTAAATCTTATTCCAAAAATGGGAGCGATCGTCGGATTGGCGTGCACTTAGGTGTTGTATTAGCGCTAATCCTCTCACAAGCTCCCAGCTCCCATTTTTTCTCACTTTTCAAAAGATGGGAGCTATTCCAGGGTTCAGGGAACACCAGGAAAATTGATTGTTCACAAAAAGATATATCAATGTGCCTACACTATAACTGAACGTGTACAGTGGTAGGGTAGTACTACCATACCTAAAGTAGTAGATTATCTGTCAAAGTAATTAGGCATAACTTAATAATGCCATACACAACTGATTGGCAATGCACTAAGACCCTTCCCAGCCCTGGGGTCTATATTTCAGATGGGTTATGACCCCATTTTTTGGAGAATAAAAAATAGACCCCCATGATGGCTGCGCAGCCATGGGGTCCACAATCTAGTGTTGAGAGTCCATTTTTTGTGGTTCACGAGCTTGTCTGAATTTCCAAACTTGTCCCAATTTGTCAGAACTTGTCCAAACTCATCCAACATTTCAAATAGAGACCGACGCACGGCCTCGAGGATTTATCTGACATCACCCACCTAATGCTGTGCTTCAACACTGCATTGAAGTGTGTTATAATTGCCATCACCACGCTCTCTTGAAGTCCCTCCAGATGATGTGCTCCAGGAAATCATTGACATCTACATCAGCAGGTACAATTTAAACACTCTTCTACCAAAGCGTCATCTAGACATAACAATGTCAAACCAAGAAAAAGGCAAATGATCAAATACGACCATCAACATGCTTTCGATTCTGTGATGGATGACTGGATGAACCCCAAATCTCCTTTTGATGACAAACAGTTTGAACGAACCTTTTGCATGAAGAAGTATATGGTGGACTATCTCATTTCAAATTGGGCAAAAACAGATCCATTCTGGACTCAGACAAGAGATGCGGTGGGGCGTCTCTGCAACAATAGTAACACTCCTTCTTCAAAGCAATCTCCTGAATGTTATTCTTCCACATCCATTCTGTCTGACACATGTGATGGAGGTAGTTGCAACAATTTTCCACTTGACATTTCTCCGGTGGAAGCTCTGAAAAATGACAGTCAGGCCAGTTTCATGCTTGGCTACTCATTTCTGTGTTCTAAGCAAAAAGACAGCCACAGGTGAATTGGATTGGTTTGCAGTACTTGGATCATTCGACATATCTTCTTCAACATCCAGCACTACTGCATTGAGTATCTCTTCATCTGATCCATCCAGGAATCTCTTCTTCTTCAATCTCAACTCTTGTGCCTCAATCTCTAGGCACTCTTATTTATTTTGTAATTCGAGCTTATGCAATTCTTGCTCAGCCTTCTTATTTGAAATGGTCAACATTCTGGAATCATACAGATCGGCAAAGTACTTTTGTTTAATGACATCCAGTGTCATTGCCATCGCATGCATATCTGCAATTGTTGACATAATTTCGTTGGCCTTATCCAAACTCTCCTTAAAAGCATCCAAATTTACCCCACCAGCTACATCTATCGGATAATTCTGTCAAAGCTGTGAACCTACTTTGTTGGACACCTTTGACACAAGAATGTCAGCTTGCATAAATTTCTTTGCCAAATCCCTACCTACTGGTTTCTCTCCTTTCTTCAATTTGGGAGGTGGCACTTGGGTATTCTTTTTGGTACTAGAAAAAGGGGCTTTCCCACCCACGGCATCTTTATCTGAGCAAAGAAATGTTTCCTCGAACTTCTTGATGACATGAGGAATTTGTAGGCATCCATATACCTAACAAAAGAATTCGGGAGAGACATATCTTTTGCTTTCTCTTCGTAGATATCTCGCATTCTTGCATAGCATGCTTCATCTTTCTGCTGTCCTGATGTGAGGGGTTGCTTGAAACAATACCAACAAATTTGTTGAGTGCTGGTTGGAGAGACTTCTTCCATTGCCCGATGAGATCTTCAGGTATCAACATGTTACCTGAGGAGGACTCATTCAGTTTGTTTGCCGCCCCTGCAAACGAATTCTACTGCTGTTGGACTCCCAACTAAAATGCTCTATCTTTCTGATTGTTGCTTGTAATGGAGGTTGTGCTGACTTGAATCCAAGCTCTTGCCAACAGTAGGATCTCATTGTCACTGAATTGGCCAGACCTTGATGCTAGTTTCTGGGCTTCTTGAGGTTCTGGGAGCTCTTCTTCCGCATCTTCTGCATTGCCACTGTTGGATTCATCATTAGATTTGGGTGCTTTGCCATCTTGATTGGGAGAACTCATACTGTGAAATGGTTTTTTTGAAGATCCTTGTTGCAGACAGTCGAATGCATCAGCACAAGCTAGCAAGATGAACTGTGACAGTGTTCTCGTGATGATTGATGATATTGACA
>JABMIG010000047.1:407402-424902 GCA_013187285.1 Cyclotella cryptica | reverse complement strand
ATTTTTGAGAGGATCAAGACTCATTGTGTCCTGTTTCGACAATGAAGAGAGAAATTCCAGACATTGCATGTTTTAACTTTCAGTTCAAACGTTCGAGAATTGCTTTCGTTGATAATTAAATTAGTAGTTTTCTCGTGAACTGACGAAGACTTGACACAACGTCGTCCCAATAAATTCGTAAATCTCTGTTGTTGAAATCACTACGATTCTATGCCACATCCTTTTATACAAATACAAATGGTAGAGATGTGTTTCCTGCCCGAACAACCAAGTCTGTAATTCTGATTCTAAGACCTCAGAACTAAAGATTGTGACATTTTGTTCGTTCAGCTCCCAAGTCCATCAATCAGATGAATCTAACTCCGAAACCTGATGCATTGGTTCGATAAATTTGTTGCTATGATTTCCAACGTTGTATTTTGATGGCAATCTATATACTCGTAGTACAAAAATAGGAGAAATGGTTCATTGTATCATGTGTCACCTTCCGTCTCCTCCACAAACTCTCCAATCATACTCCCTCCCGTGACCTTGACGCCCCTTCTCTCCATATCATTCCGCATGACTTTCAAAAAGCAAGTTCGATAGGCATCAAACAATTCCCCGCAGTCCTCGTCTTTACTGGAGAGTTGTGCCGTATAACATGCATCGTAGAGGAGTTTCTTTTTGCGGCATTTTCGCTGCGCGCGGGCAAAGCCTGATTCGTTCGCAGGAGGGTTTGAGCGACTTTGTTGGGAGGAGGTGGAATCGCTGCTGGGCGGGTTTGGATCGGAGATGGGCGATGGTTGGCTTTGGCTTGATCCCATCGTGCTGCGATTGAAGGGCGTCTTCTTCAAATTCATGCCAGGCCGGACCTCCAGAAAGGTATGTAAGGAAAGTAAGAGGTAAACAAAAACAATTTCTTACATAAATAACATATTACTAAAGCATGGTTCTCGGAACTCTCCGAACACGATTCCTCGTACTTTGAGCAGCTTTGAGCCCTTTCAAGCCCGCTCCCCGTTCCACGGCTTCTCGAGCACGTCACGAACCAGGATGGCGGCCACCACCAGCACCAACAGCGCTCCACCACGATGCGGCCACTGCTCGACGCGGTCCCCGACCCTGCTCCTGTGCACCGGCTGCCGCCACACGCACTACTGCAACTCGTCCTGCCAAGCCTCGGCGCGCAAACGTCACAAATCCGTCTGCTCTCCTCGAATTCTGCGCGTGCCCGCCGAGGACCCATGGCAGCTTCGCAGACATGCCGACTTGTCCGAGCGCGAAAGGCGGGAAATCGACGAGCGAGAATCCAAAGCGTTGAGTGGTCTCGCGCAGCGCGTGGTCGAGGAGAAGATCCGGCCCACGGTATTGCGCCAAGATGTCATTGCACAGCTGGCCGAGTGGTTCCTCGACATGCTGCTGGGTCCCGCATTGCCGTACAACAAGCTCAAGAATTTCGAGAGGGACGTTTTGAACGATGCGGATCTCATGGCCGATGCAGAGATTTACGTCGAGACACTGCCGGGATGTCACGTTAGTCTCATCGAGAGGAATCGGGGCGACGACAAGAAAAGGGGGGTGTATCCCCCGCCGGGGGACGAATTACGCGTCAATGACCAAGTCTTACGGACGAGATGTGGTGTCATGGTTGCGGAATTTTCAAAGCGGATGAACGTCTCTGACGAGGCGTTGCAGAAGAAGGCCATGGACGAATTTTACAATTATTACAAGAAGACAATAATGGAAACACGACCTCGGGCTTACAATTCGTACACGGGATTGAGTGCTTGTATGGGAGATGCAAAGTTTATGAAACGAAGTGAGGAGATTGTCATGTTCGCTCTGGGGTTGACCAAGGAGTTGAAGGAGGAAACGGACGAGGAGGACGACTCTCAGCCAGATGCCTTTGTGACAACCGCCCCGCCTCCGATGCACACCCTCATTGTATTTGCAACGGCCATGCTGGGATGTGTGATCGCCATGCCTTCCACACAATCATTGGATGAATATGCGACGATTGACACTTTTACAACATCCATCTTTAAGGACGGATTGTTCTACTTTACGCCATTGGCACTGGGCGTGATTCGAATGACCTTTGCCTTCATCTGCATGGTGGTGACGATAGCCAAAGTTAGGAATGGGGTCAATTTGAAGCTGACTTACCTGCCAGACTCAAAGCTACGTAAGGGAATAATCAAAATGAGTGGGTTGAAGACTCAAGGATTCTTCACGGCTTGGTCGTGGAATCTTTTGGGAATTGCCTTCTTTTTGAGTGGACTCGCGCCATTGTTGGTGGCGTACGACAAGAAACAGATACTTCTCGACAATCCGTGGATACTTCGAGCGGCATTAGTCTCGTTTGAGATCGCGGCGCCGTCAGCCCTATTCATTTCTTTTATCGTTACATACTCTCTTTGGCCTACAGCCTACAAAACTCACGGCCCAACAGGAACTATGGGGTTCAAAAGTTGGGTAAGCTTGTTCCAACACGATGCCAACACATTCATGGTTCTTCTAGAACTATGTCTCATGGGTGGAATCCCAGTCAAATTGTCGCACGCATCATTCGCCCCATTATATGCAGGAGTGTACCAAGTGTTCATGTGGTGCATGGCAAATTATTGGGTTCCAAAACATGGCCCCGTATTTCTGTACTTCTTTGTGGATACGACTCTTGGAAAAAAGACTACACTGTTTATGATAGGCTTGCTGTCGGTCATCTTTGTATCTTTCTTATTCTTTGCATTGCTGGAGATGGGTGTTGCCAAAATTGAGCACAGTGAACACGGAGTTTTCCCTAATTTTTGTTGTGTGTTCTTGATTTCTTCGTTGTTGATGAAGTTCAATGACTGATGAAAGAGAGATCAACTAATGAACAAGCAATAACAAATGCAGCAAATGCAATCGTAAGGGTTATTAATGGAATGACATTTGAAAATTTATGAGACTCTCCAACTTGATCCATGACCAACTCCCCATCTACATTCCATACCTATTCATAGGTCCTTGAGCCAAAAAATGTTGGGGGGCTGACTCATAGTGCCCACAATTTGTTTTGTCTAGACGTCTGGTGTGCTCAAATGCAAAATGATACAGTCCGTCAAGGAAGGGTAAGAACTATGACATCAATACTCAGATTATTCCCACATAAGTAAAATACCGTAACCTGTCAAAGTTTTGTGAAGATGAATTGGTAGTGCTAACTCCCATGATGTCTTTAAATAGTACTGAATGTTGGCATTCAAATTATGGGTCCTCTCGGGGTTTTATCAAAGTGTGGATTAAAGGAACTTTCTTTTTTCCTGCGCAATATTTTTTAGTCATTTTATTGTTTTCATCACCCATAGTTTGAGATAAGACACAGAGAACAATAGACCAACAATATTTCTGCAGCATCATGTACACAGAATGATGGTTGGGCAATGATTGCTGCAACTCAAATCATTATAGAAAGATAAAATTGTCCACGGTACCGTAGTTTACGTACTAATTGGCTCACAAATGTAGGTGGCTCTGGCTCCCGAGTCAGAGTCATTCACAAGTTGAAGTGGCTCTTAGAAAATGTCTTCACAGATAAATCTCGTGTCAGGTGGTAGAGAGAGCCCCAAACAAAAGTGCTAGAAGAACTCTTCCACTTTTTGCGGCTCTTCCATCGACCACAAACGATCAACCGCACTGACACAACAAATGAGCTCTTTTCTGACGTCGTGGGTCTTGAACGACCAGCTTACTAGGTTTGATTTCACGAATTATATGTGGCTGTAGCACTAGCAGCCTCACCAAGTTAAACAATTATTTTGGGGCTCTGGCCAAAACCGAGAGCCAATTAGTACGTAAACTACGGTAGGTGGTATCCCTCCTGGCGTAGCATAGTTATTCTGAGGGAGGGTGTCGCCCTTCAGTGAGTTACAAAAATTCCATTTGTTTAGAGGAAGGTAAGTATGACGGAGTACAATGGGTACCGTCGTGAAGAGTCTTGGAATCAAATTTTTCAAAGAAGAAAAGATACGTTTTTAGAACAACAAAGAATAGTGACGAGGAAAGAAAATAATGTGAGTCAGAGGGCGCGCTCACTCGACAATGCATAATTGTCGTGTGAACCCCCGCGTGATTCGACTCAACAAGGACTAACGGGCCAAGAGGACGTGGACAATGATACAACAGGACACAGCTCTCGAGCTCCGCATGAAGCGAAACAGCGCAACCACTCTGCCTCCGCAAAAACATACACAGTACAATAATAATCTAAGGTTGGTATCACGCAAAAGCTAAGCAACCATGGACGACGCCGTAGCAAAAACGAACCGCGTTTCGTCGCAACTGAAAGCGATCTATAAAGAGTCGATCCTCCCCGCCGAAAAACGCTACCGCTACGACTTCTTCTACGAATCCCCCTTTCTGACGGATGTGGAATTCGACGCCAAGCCGCAAGTGATGCTGGTGGGCCAGTACTCCGTGGGTAAAACGTCCTTCATTCGGTACATGCTCGGGCGCGATTTTCCGGGGGCGAGAATCGGGCCGGAGCCCACCACCGATAGATTCACCTGTTTGATCAACGGACCGGAGGAGAGGACGATCCCGGGAAACGCGCTGAGTGTTCACCCCGACTTGCCGTTTCGCGGCTTGGAGAGGTTCGGAGTGAGCTTTTTGAGTCGCTTCGAGGGCAGTCAGTTGCCCAGCAGCGTGTTGCGCAGCGTCACCTTGGTGGACACTCCGGGAATTCTCAGTGGGGAAAAGCAGCGGGTCAATCGCGGGTATGATTTTACGAAGGTGGTGGCGTGGTTCGCCGAGCGGGCTGATCTCATTTTGCTCTTGTTCGATGCACACAAGCTAGATATTTCTGACGAACTCAAGAGTACTATTGATGTGCTCAAGGGGCACGAGGATAAGATTCGCTGTATCCTCAACAAGGCGGATCAGATTAATCGACAGCAGCTTATGCGGGTTTATGGCGCGCTTCTTTGGTCGTTGGGCAAGACCATCAATTCGCCAGAGGTACTCCGTGTCTACGTTGGATCGTTTTGGAGTGAACCGCTCCAAAATATGGACAAGTGAGTTCTTAACGCACTCGTTTCACTTCTTTTATATGTCAGTTCATCAACTCCGGTTGCTCACGATTTAGGGTGCACCCTTTGTACGACTATGCCGTTTGGCAACAACTCAATCGATTCTTCATCAACTCCTTCATACAGTGCCGAATTATTTGAGCAAGAGGAAGCAGATCTCATGAAAGACCTTGCCATCTTACCCCGTCAATCGGCCGTCCGCAAAATAAACGAACTCGTTAAACGCATCCGCAAAGTCAAAGCCCTCGCCTACATAGTCGGATACCTCAAATCTCAAATGCCTACTGTTATGGGAAAGGAAAAGAAACAACAAAAACTCATTCAAGATATGCCCAATGTATTCCGCACGATTATGAAGAAACACAATCTGGCACCCGGGGACTTTCCCGACATTAACAAATTCAGTGAAAAATTGAAAGACACAAAGTTTAGCGAATTTGCTACGCTTAAAATGGAGCAGATCCAACTGCTTGAGGATTGTCTGTCGAAAAGTCTACCCAAATTGATGGAGGAGTTGCCCAGTGAGAAAGACTCCCCAGAAACTCTTCGTGCAAAGATGGGAGATCACGCAGGCAATTCTCCCTCGTTGATTCCCGTTCCCAACCGCGCTAACAAATTCGGAAAGGCCAACGATGGGACATCGAACCCCTTTGGATTCGGCGAAGAAGACGAAGATAACTACTGGGCCCTAGAAGAGAGCGCTGAAAGACTCAAAGATTCTTTTGAGGCCCTAGGTCCCGTCGGAGGCTTCCTCAGTCCCCAAGTGGCAAAGGATGTCCTAGTCAAAACTGGGTTGCAGAAGGATCAGCTGCGTCAAATTTGGAATCTATCTGATATCGATCGCGATGGGTATTTTGATCATCATGAGTACGTTGTGGCCATGTTTTTGTGCGATGCAGTGATTCAAAAGGGTAGGCCGATTCCGAGTGAGTTACCAGCGAGTGTGATTCCGCCGAGTAAAAGGGCATTGGTTAAAGGCAGGGGGTTTTAGTTAGGGTTGGTTCTCACGTGGCCTAGGACGTGTTACGGGAGTAAGTTAAGGGCTACAAATGTCATCTTTGTAATGGTGAGATTTGTTTCTGCATGTGACAGTTTGATGGTCAATATTCTTGTGGCTGAGCGATACAATCTGAGTTGAGTGTGTAGGCAATTTCAAATCAAGTAGATAAAATCTTATTGTATTGACGAACATTTTCATAGCATTAAATAAAACGAACATTACACGCACTGCCGTCTTTGCGTCAATTTGGTAAAGTAAGATTTCCTAAACTTCGTCATTTGATTGATCGTCTATGTAAAAGGCATGTTGCACTCTTCCAGCGTGAGACCACAAAAAAACCAATAACATCCGTACTGAAAATTATTTCGTTTCTCGCAATGTTGTATACTTGATCGACTCAGGATCCATTAACTCCGCTACTCAAACCACCCTCTAGAACCAACTCTTTTTGACCTCGACCTTACCGTCAGCGGACCCCTTTGCAACTTTCTTAAAGCGGAATTTCTTCACAGACACGGATAGAAAAGTTAAATATCAGTCAGTAACTCTGCAAGTAGGATGGTGCTTGCAAGAAATATTCACAACAGCTCTCGGGTTGTAATGACAAAAACACTCACAGGAGCTCCACAGGGCGGACAAGCACCCTAAAAATAATTCGTTAAGCAAGGTTAAAAATACGTGAAGGGATATTACGTATGTGTAATGCAATAAAAAGAAGCACACACCTTCTCTGGCAGCTTAGCCCATGCCTCGGGTCCTTTGGTAAATACATACCCACAATCCTTCACAATGGAATGAGTAAAAAATCCTTATCAATAAGACGAAAGCACGAAGACAATACGCCATTGCTATAATATAAGAGGTGTCAGGAGTTCGGCGTTTACCTTGCACACATAATCTCCAGGTTTGCCATCATCTTTGGGTGGACCGAATATCATAGACAAATTCGAAGCCGAGACATGTCGTCTTGAAATGGTGACATGAAGCGGCGTGGCGTTAAACGCAGTTGTCAGAGATGCTAGAGCGCATATGAGGGCGATCAGGAGACCGAGCGATTTGATCATGGTGTCTATTGAAGAGAGTGCGAAGCGATAGAAACGGAAGTCAGACTTCTTAATAGCGAAGCGAGAGGAACTGAGGTGTGTACGATAGTATTGTGACGACCAAATAATGAAGACCTGTACGGTGTACAATAATGACTTTGACCAGCGAACACGTTTGGGTTCGGCCGCCTCCAGACAGGATTGAAGGTGCGTGCGTCAGCATAGGTCTGAGCCCGGTCGATTTAATCCTTACAAATACATGCAATAGTACTTTTGACTCATGACCTGTTCACACAATATTGCATTGTTTGTAAGTGACCTACCTCTGGAAGAAATGGCTATGGTATCTTGACTCCAAGACTGCAGAATTAAAAACGATTGATGAAGATAATGGTAGGAGGGGTGACATCCTAACAAAATTCACTAACGGGTACCAAAATGGACCGCCGATCCAATTGTTCAGAGTAGTTAAGTATGGAGACCGAAATAATTGCCCACCACCAGTTCTTCCGTTGAGCAGTTGGGTACCTGAAGTACGGTCAAACACATACAAAATTTTGGAGGGAAACTTATGTGATTTATCTATTTCTGGGTATTTACCCTGACCAGTCACCAAATTGACGTCCCCAGGGTATGTGGGTACCAAAAAAATGGTCACAACTTGACCTAGTTAGAGAGAATGTTGACTAACCAGCCGCCAAAACTGTCCTCCACAGTACTTGGGTACTGAGGTGCTGGTCAAAACAATGCCACTCCTCCTATATTGGTAATGATGCCAAATTTGAATCTAAGTGAAAGGTAGAAGAGAGGTAAATAGTCCATCACTGAAGGCATCAATCAAACCAGACAGTGAAATAGATTCAGTCCTACTACACAACAAACCAGAATCAATGGAAGTGAAAACATCAACATACTAGAAGAGGAAGGCAGTCCATGTATAACAAACACATGATTTGATTGTAATTAAAAACTATTATTTGATTGTCTATTTGGCCACGCCACTAGCAAAATACCTGTGCAAAATTATGCATAGAAATACATGCATTAGATTACTAGTAATTTGGATGGCAAAAATTATGAAGCATGAAATTACAAAATTGTTGTAGCACCGGCAAATGCACGAAATAGCTAGATTTTGGTCAAATTCAATACCCAACATTTGGGATTCTTCCAGGATGACATGTGCTGGTTTTGAAGTGGAATTTCCTCATTCCTCACAAATAATTGGTATTCCTTTTGTTATTGAAGCCTGTTCACTTCTCCACCAATCTGGACCCCTTGTAAGCTTTTTTGTTTCAAAATCATGTTGATCAATCCATGCAAAAAATCTGGACTGGGGCTAGAGGGGATCAAATCATGTTTAAACTCTGAACAAGCACCACTAGCAACAGGGACTTTTGGCAATGACACTGATTCCTATGTAAGAACTTTGACAGCATCCCGATCTTTGAAAAATCACTCGGCAGATTCATTTGTTGGGGAAATTAATCACTTAATTGAATAGTTCTTGCAAATTAAATAATATCCAAATGTCTACTCACTCTTCTTTTTGCAAATCTACTATCATCAACAAAACAGAATGCAAGAAGAAAACAACACAGGAATAAAACTCAGTCCTCTAGCTCCAGTAGAATCTCTAGGAATGTTCTGAATTCCTTTCCCATTATCTGCAACATCGTTACATAAACTCCTACTAGATGAAAAGTCATCAATTTCAACACTGTCATAATTATATCAATGTCATAAAACCAACAACTTTCAAAATTCAGTATCAGTAGCGCTTAAGTAATTATTTGAATCAGGTTTTTTGTGATTGTGTTAGGTAGATGTGGATTGAAGAGGACATGTGAGCATTACGAGTAGGAAGGTTTGAATTATGAAATGTATGGCGATTGTGGTGGAGGGTTGTGGTAGGAGTGTATTTTAATGGGGGGCTTTTATTTTTAGCTATGTGAATGTATCGACTCTCGAATCACAGTATGCTAGTTAGTCTGTTCACACTAGATTCATGCGGGGTTTGAGGTATCATCTGTGGTGAAAGTAATCTTTTTATGAGATTTGCATTGCTCAATTTGTCTAGACTTTCTGAAACTGCACGCCTTCAAATAAAGAAAATGGTTGCATGCTGGTGACATGCAAGTGCTGCTACACTAATCAGCTTTGCTATACATTTCTAGATTGCTATGTGACACGAGTCACAACATTCAAGAAAGAGATGAATGTAAATAGACCAAGCCACGTAGTCATGGATAAAAAATCGTACTAGAAAACGTGCAAATGCAGGGACTGATGACCTCATTTTGTCAAGAACACTGATATCTACCATAGAATGAATTGATTGGCTCACTACTTTCTCTGGAAGAACTGTAGTCATAACTAAGTGTTGCTGACACATCGAGGACACGTCCAGGACATCTCCTGTTTTTCCTGTTTTCAAATGAGGACACAGGATGTCAAATTTTGGATATTGAGGACACAGGACACAAGAGGAAATGAAGAGTTGACTGCATTTTAGGATCATTTATGAAACTTTCAGGTCAAGATGACATATTTTATTGACAGTATGTCTCTTATTTTCACTGTGTGAATGTTTTTCATCAACATACAGACTACACAACATACATTCAGTAAAACTGGTAGAGTTAGTTTACATAGGATAAGCTATGCTTCATGTCATGCATTGGTTTAATAGTAGAAGATTACCCAGAATGATGAATGCTATCATTCAATGTGTGATGAGCAGATTTCTTCAAACTAGATCTTCTGGATTAAATGCACAGCATTTTGTAGTATGGATCGTTCAATGTGTTTTGCATGCAATGAGGTAGAGATAGCGCATAAATTTTTTTCTGTAAATTTCACCATAACGATGTCAAGTTGAAAATATTTAGATATTGGACTGTTCTAAATAATGTAGACTCAGAATGCTACAAATGTGAAGGAATGTCAATGAAAAAAGATTATTTACTTCCAATTGTCACAATTCAGTCAAGCTTTAAGGATACGTGCAAAATACACTTTCAAGCCCCCTGGTTATTCTTCCCTCAGCCTCCATCTATATATCAGTCAATACAATCTAGTAGTGCATATTTAGACTTATTTGGGGAAAAGGTAAGCGTCTCTGAAAAAGAGAACTAAGAAAAGCTCAGTCATCTTGACGGCCACTGCTGGCTGCTCATTGTAACAAGATGGGACGTGTAGCTACAACTTCTGCAAGGGAGCTGAGTTGTAGTGATTTGTGTTCATAGAAAATCACATGAAATACCAGAAAACAAAAATGAAAAAGAGGAAGCAGTAAACACTCACCGCTTAAGATAAGTCCATGCTGACTGCTGCTACATTCTTGTAGGGACAATGTGGGAGGCAGCTCCAATTTTAGTAAGGATGGCTGAGTTGTGGATGGCTTACTGGAATAAGTGGTGTGAAGCATTTTAATCAAAAAGTTGTTAGCAGCTGAAAAAGAACTGTAAGAAAAGGTTGTAAAACTCACCACTTCTTTGCATCCAATGCTAGCTGTTGTTGTTGGCATGGTGAGGAAGTGGGAGGCAGCTCCAACTTCAGCCACAGCTGCTAGCTGTTGTTGTTGGCATCAAGGGGAGGGGGAGCAGTCATCTGAATTCAATCTGTGGACTGTGAGGCGACAATTCCTGTGGAAGCATGGTCAGTAATTAATTGGAAAAATTGTCAGAAGATGTAACAAAAACAATTGAAATTAAGGAAAAGGGATAAGATTCTTACCTCCTCTTCAGAGTGGCTGCTAGCTGTTGTTGTCGGAATTGAGGGGAGTGGGGAGGCAGTTGTCTGAATTCAGTCTGTGAACTGAACGACGATGATTCCTGTGGAGGCATGACAAGTATTTACCTTAAAAAACTGTCTGAATAAGTGACGAAAACAAATAAAATGAATGGTAAGCAATGAGAGTCTTACCTCCTCCTTGTAACCAATTATAGCTGTTGTCATTATTGTTGAAGGGAGGGGGAGCAGTCATCTGAATTCAGTTTGTGGACTGAGAGGCAATTGTTCCCATGAAGGTGTGGTAGATAATTAGTTGAAAATATTGTCAGAAGATGAAACAAAAACTAATGAGGTGTAGGGGACGGGATAAGATTCTTACCTCCTCTTCAGACCAGCTGCTAGCTGTTGTTGTTGGCATATTGAGGGGTCATCTGAATTCAGTCTGTGGACTGAGAGGCATTGATTCATGTGGAGGTTTGATGAGTAATTAATTAAGAAAATTGTCAGAATATGTCATGAAAACTAATGAAATGAAGGGAAAAAGGAATGAGATTCCTACCTCCTCCTTGTAACCGCTTATAGCTGTTGCAATTTTCATTGAACGGAGGGGGAAGGTAGTCTGAATTCAGTCTGTGGACTGAGATGTGACGATTCCTGTGAAGGTGTGGTTGATAATTAATTGAAAATAATGTCAGAAAATTTCACAATTGCTCTCAAAACAACATGGAAATAAATAGAAAACATGCCTCCATTTTGTAGATTCTGGATACTGATGTTGTTGGCATTGAGGGGAGGGAGATTGTAGTGTCAAACTTTGGTCTGTGGACTGAGAGGCTGCAATATTGGTGGAGCATCATGGTAAATATATAATTCAAATTCACTGTGGTAAGATGTTGGACCGTAACTTACTTTGCAGCAATTTTTTGGCGCATGTTATCACATGTGATTCAATAATAAATCTCATGAAAACACACATCATGTGCGCATACGTAAAATATGGGACTCAAACTTGCAAAAATTGGGCCGTCAGTGACCCCAAGCCGACATCCGTCCTTGTGTCTGTGAAAAATGTGTCCACGGAAAATCAAGGACATTAGGCACGTTCAAGGACATGTCAAGGACGTGTCGAGGACATCATGTGAAACTAATAGTATCAGGGAAAGTCATGGTGCTTTATGTTATAACTTGTTTTGGTGTAAGAATTTCCTGACAGTGACTACATCTAAATACAAACAAAACAAATGTGTCACTATCAATCCCTATCTTGGGTTGCTACTTGTGATCCACACCAGTAACATATAGACATTTTGGTCACTACTGACATTTCAGGACTATGACCTGAGCCGTTTCGTCACAAAAAAATATCACGCAAAAATTATAAGTAGGTTCGACAGGTGTCGAAGATTTTATTTTATGAGCTTATTTTGCTCCAATTGTGAGGTGGAAGGGCAGTGGAACTGCAATTCCAATTCTCATGATGCAACCAAAATTTGTGTGGATTCTACACACAATTGGTATGATCATACCCTTCTCAAGGATGTTCCCTTGTCTGGGGCTATGGACTTCTTTGTTGGGGAGTCCACGCCATTGGGAGTAGGGCAGTGGACTCCTGTGATGGGGAGTCCATGCTATTTGGATTAGGGGCAGTGGACTCTCTTCCTGAGGAGTCCTGAGAATGATCCTTTTGGCTTTTGTACCAAAGTGTACAAAAAATGGGCTGATTCTTGGCCTATGACACTTTCCCCCACGGATGGAGTGTCAGGTAAAAATGGAACAAAAACCTAAATGTGTTTAGGTGAAAAAATGGTTCTCATGAAAGTAACTTTGACAAACTAAAGCGTTTGTTACATATGTTTAACGAGTAAGTGTTGTTTGAAGAGGGAGAGGTCGTTTTTTTGTTATTCGAAAGCTGACATTATTTGAGTTTTAAGTTTGGTTGTTAAAAAAGGTCTAACTCTTCGTATGGTCAATCTTTCCGATTTTGTTCCGCGTTGAATCCTGATGGTGCCATTCGTATGAACTGATGTGATAGTCCATGGATCACTTTCATATCTACTTTCACCTTTGCGGAGTATACCATCTTTTCTAAGAAGTACTTGATCACCAATTTTGTAGTCCCAATCATGACATGAGCGATTTTCCCATTCTGTGTTTCGGTCTGTTTGATGTTGCCTCTATTCTCCAATGTTATTCCAGTCAGCCAAGAAGGGAATGTCAAACAACATGTCCTGTCCAAAAATGGCTGCACCTGGGGAGGCATTTAGTACTGTGTGGTAAGTTGAGTGAACGGCCCATGCGCGTTCGTCACGAAGGTATCTATATCGCTGGGCTCTACTGAAGGGGCCATGTCTATTTCAGCTGTTTGGAGCATAGATGATATCACCTGATGCACTCGTTCCAGAATAGCATTTGCTTGTGGATTCTTGACACTGGTAGGCTTACTCGTGATCCCATATGAGTCACATAGGGCTTTGAAGTGAAGTTTGAATTCGCTTCAATTGTCATAAATTATGTATTGACAACGTGGATACCTACTGAACCAGGTCTTATTCACTAAGTTGCTGATCATTGCTGATGATTTATCAAAGTATGCTAACTTAGGTTCCTCATGGTTCTTTGTGCCCTTACACCCTTTTGTATCCAGGGGAATAATCGCCTCAGTGATTACCGGCAGTTCAACTATTTCAAACCAACTGGAAGCTGGATCAATCATAGTCAGACACATGAAATCAATTACTGTCCCATCTTTACCTTTGATTGTATACGGACCTCTCAGGTCCACACATAGTGCTTCCCAAGGGTTTTTGATGGGGATCTTAGTAGGGAGTTTCCCATACTTATGCTTATGACTCTTGTCGACTTGGCATGCATGACAGTTTTTGACATATTTACGGACGGTATTTTGCATACCTTTCCAGTACATCGCAGCATGAAGGGTCTCTTCGAGTCTAGTGTGTCCAGGGTGCTGTAGATAGTGGTGGTACCAACTAACTGCATGGTGTTGAAGATCTTTTGGAATGATCATTTTTCCATCCTTCCATAGGAGTTGTGTACTCTCGACTAATTGTGTCAAGTACTGATCCTTAATCGTCTTCAAGCTGGCATCAAGTTTTTGTGCTTCTGCAATCTCTTGTACTGTTCACTGATGGATTACATCTTCTTTGCTCAGTTTGCAAACACCAGATTCATTTCCTCTTGGTATTCAGAGGTGTCAATTGCACTCTCTTCTTGCATGGTGTAATAACACCAGCATTTTGTAAACGTCATCCAGTTTTCATGCTCACTCGGAATGGGACCAATGTCAAAGCGAGAGATGGCGTCGGTGACAGTGTTATGTGTGCCTTTGATATAAACAATTTCAGGGCCAAATTCCTAGAGGAGCAATCTCCATCGGTAGACACGGTCAGAGGTTAATCCGAGGGCATCCTGGATTAGATTTTCATGGTCTGTACAGACCTTCAATCTTTGTCCCCACAACATGCCTTTGAACTCTTTTAATGTCTCCACTATGACCAGCAGTCCAAGTTCGGTCATGCTGTATTTCTGTTGCGGTGTTGACAGCTTCCTGCTGAAAAATGCAAGGGGCCTACTACCCTGAGTGATAACTGATCCAAGTTGTTTAGATGAGGCATCAATGTATATCTCAAATTCCCTTAAATAATCAGGATAGGCTAAGACTACATCCTTGGCAATTGAAGTCTTAACGTCATCGAATGCTTCTTGATGCACCGTGTCCCAGTACCATGGACGTTTCTCTGTCTTATTGGCTCTGGTGACCTTGGTGTGACCACACTCTCCTACCAGTGAGGTGAGTTGGGCAAGCACTTTGCTGCGTCTTGCCCAAAGATCTCTATAATACTGGACCACGCCCAGGAACTTACGGAGGTCTTTGACATTTTTCGGCGGTGAGATTGCAAGAATCGCCAGTCCCATTTTCTGTTGAGGTTCAATCCCTCTACCTGTGAGGGTATAACCTAAATACTCAGTTTCATTGGCACATGAAGATGATTTTTGGGCGTTGATTCGCAAGCCCACCTCGCGTAGTCTGGTAAGCACCATTTTCAGTTTGTCAAGGTGGTCTTCCAGATTTGCCTTTGTGATGCATAACAAATCATCAAGGTAAGCTCTTACAAACTCCAAGGCTACCATTAGTGCTGACATTTTTGCTTGAAAGATGTCTGGCAAACCTGCGATGCCCATTGGCAATCGGAGGCAAGATACGTGCCTCATAGGAAAATGAGGGTGCTTATTTTGGATGAATCGGGATCCAATCTAATGGTATAATAACCCATGTTTAAATCTAGGGTTGTAGCATAGGTAAATCCTTCTAGCTCTTGCAGAACTGCACTGATTTTGGGTAATGGAAACGGCTTTCTGGCTAGTTCTTTATTTACTTTTCTAAAATCAGTGAGAAAGCGTGCAGTTCTGTCTTTCTTTGCAGTGATAAATGATGGTGAAGCCCATTCCGATTCAGGCTGTAACTCTAACACTCACAGTCTGCATAATCGATTTTGTTCTTTAATAGTCGTTTCTTTACGGGATTTGGGTACTGGGTATGCCCTACCATGCTGAAAGTCCGTCTAGCCATAGACTGATTAGAATAGTAGATTAGATAAATTGTGAGCATTTAATATCTGTTATTGCACTTAAAACCATACTCGTAAACTAGCGGTAAACTGTAAACATATTAGTAAACCCCGTAAACCGTAGGAGCGCACCAACCGCCGGAGCGCAAACCTTTAACACCCTCCCTCGCTCCAAGGTTACCCACCTTTTAGCAATGCCAGAAGGCTGTCGTCCCCGCACAGCTTCGTTGCATGTTGATGCAAAGACGTAGCGTCGACATTTTTGGTGAAGATGTCGGCTTCATTTTCAGGGCCCGGGATGTGTTTGAATGCAACCATCCCGTCCTCCCTCAGCTCGCGTAGGAAGAACATCCGCACGTCAACGTGCCTGGTCCGTCCACCCACACTCCAGCTGCTGGCCAAATCACGTGCCCCACTGTTGTCCATTTCAGCTATCATAGGCAATTCTACCTTGAGGCCCATAGAGTTAATAACCCTATAGATGTACATCATATCCTGTACCATAGTAACTACTGCCGCTAGTTCCGCCTCAGTCACCGACAACGTCACATGTTTCTGGGTGACACTAGAAAATGCAATGGGCGCATCATTAAGGTACACTACTGTACCAGTGATACTCCTCCTGCTGTCCGGATCAGTAGCATAGTTGGAGTCAGACCTGCCCCTGATTTTGAACTTGAAGTTCCTATCCTTTCCGTCCCAGCTACCCGAGGGCTTAAGCAATAGGCCCCTTGTAGGTGTTGCTCGTATATATCTAATACATTCGCACATAGCTTCCCAATGAGCTTCTGTTGGATCGTGGCAGTGATGAGAAAGCTCCCTTACCGCATTGGCAATATCAGGCCTACTGTGCTTGGTCAAATACAGCAGCTTTCCAACACAGGTACGGTACCTGCTGTGCTTTTCGGGGCTCAACTTGGGGCTGTTCTCACACTTTGTTAGTATGTTTCCAGGCTTTGCAGGTACTAGTACTGCCTTACCCTGAGATATATCCTCAAACTTGTCAGTTAAGCTTTGCACCAGCACGGGCTGTGTCATCTTAAGACTCCTTCCATCATTTGAGATGTCCAGCTTGCATCCAATGTAATCTTTAACTTTCCCAACGTCGTCACACTTGAAATGCTTCTTGAGAAGCTCCTTCTCATGTTCCAGGTGCTTCGCATTTGCAATGCACAGCTTGTCGTCAATCCATGTAAGCCATAGTACTAAGCCGCAGGTTGAATCCCACTTAAAGAATTGGCATGGATCAGCCCTTGAGCGGTCACACTTCATTTCCTTCATAACAGTCACAACCTTGTCATAGTAGTATTTAGCAGCTTGCTTGGTTCCATACATGCACTTCTTCAACTTGGTAACCACAGGTTCGGTGTACTTGGTGTACCACTTTTCCATCCCTTCAGGTATGTCCATATAGATGTCAGGATCCCCTCCTTGAACTCTCCCAACAGGAATGCACCATTGACATCCACGACCCATCCCACAAATCCACATAATAGCATTATAGTAAGAGCAATGCGAATCGAGAATGTGTTCGTCACTGGTGACGAGATATTGTCCACGTCATAGTGCTGCCCTGGTATCTGGCTGCAACCTTTCGCGTTCAAACGTGCGCGCTTAGTTCCGTCAGCTTTTGGCTTCATAGCTCATACAGACTTGAGAATCTTGGTCTTGGGTGGGACACTTGATCTAGGTACAATGTCCCAGACATCTTTCTTGACCATTCTATCATGCTCCTTGTCTACCTCTAGCTGCCAAGCTTCAGTGTCAGCAGAGGTCATATCCTGCTTGTAATTCATTACATGAAGCTCTGACGTATGCGTGAATCCCGCTCCCACGGCACCAATTAAGGCCAATTCAGACTTGTAATCCAAACTTAGTTCAACTTGCATGAGTTGAATTTTGGCCGCGGTCATTTTGAACCCGTCATATTTTTGCGGTACTCGCACTACGCGTCCACTCCTAGTTTTCCTTTCAGGTTCCGTGTCCGAGTCAGATGCCTCTGTGACTGCATCGTCATATTCTCCCTCCGTGGCTTCTGACTCTTCCTTGATTTCGGGTTGATTGTCGCTTGAGACAGATTCGAGC
>JABMIG010000047.1:334577-407392 GCA_013187285.1 Cyclotella cryptica | reverse complement strand
ATTGTTACGTAACTTGGTCAATTCTCGATCATCCACTTCGTCCAATCCTTATGAAGCCAGATAACGTCTCGGGATTCAGTGACTTCCCCTTTCACCAAGCTTCCCATTTTGCCACGTTTCACCACTCCAGCCTCCCCGAAAGTACGCATAAGCCCTGGTTCAGCCCATTTAGGATTCTTAAGGCCAATGCGTTCATACCGTGTCATTGTGCAATCTTTATCCACGACCAAATTGCCTAAGGCTGTACTGTACGCGAGTACTTCATTAGCAACAAGGATGCGAATCTTCGCACTCATGTTGGCAGCATTACACATTGACCTAGCTCGCCCCACAATGGTAGCAAACTCTAGCTCAACGAGGCCATTCTGCTGTGGTGTGCCTCATGCTGTAAACTCCCACTTTGGATTGCGCTTCCAATCAGCTCCAGTGGCGCGTTCTACGAGCTTCTTGTTCTCTCCAGAATTATCCATTCGAATATACTCCGCCGCCATTCCCTTGTCTGACAGCTTTCATAAGAAAGCACACATGGGCTAAATAAACTCATCCTTGTGTTTATAAAAACTTGACAGGGAATACCTACTGAACTCATCACGCTGTAAATGCCACTGCTTCTTGGGGCAGCTGGCACCGTCCTTATCACTAATCGTGGAGATATCATGGTACCACCTTTCTCCGGCTTTAGATGCACGCACCCTTTCCGATTTCTTGGAAATGCGTCTCTGTTTCGCCTTTCCGGAGGCACATGATGCGAAGGGAGTCATGACACCATCAGTCAAGACCCACCCCAAAGCCTTTGCAGTTCTTCGGGTTTTCTCCACGGCAGTATGCCCTAATTTGCAGTGGGCGTGTGCCAGTGTTAGGGTCATTGGTTCCCGAGTCACACTAGCATTTGACACCTCACAGTGCCTCTTCAACACTGTTGCATATACAGCGCCCTTAGGAGTATGCACAACCAAATCGAAGGTGATGCTTTTGGTTCCACATGGCGTGATGATTTTTACATGGTCCTTATCACCAGTCAATGACCATCCCCCAACTAGGCACCTGGACACACTGAACAAGTTGAAGTTGTACTTGGCATTGTAACTGACATCTGTCATTTTGAATGTAGCCCCTTCTTCCCCGTTCTTCGTGTAATTGGTCACTGTAAAGTCCATTAGCATGGACACACCCACCTGACCCCCAGTCATTCCTTGAGAGACTGTATCAGTCTTGCGGCAATTGTATGCACCATCTTGGTTTTTAGCAAAATGGTTGCTGGCTGCGGTGTCACACACCCATACGTCATTGCTATGCAGAATCTCCATGGTCGCAGGCATTTCCATGCCCATAGCCATAAGGCTTAAAGACGGCCGGACACCGCTAGGCTCCGACCCGCGAGCAGTCATTCAAAGCTGGAGTCTAGCATGCATGATTCCGGTTCAGAAAGTTTGCTGACATCATCGTCACCGCCTTCTGATTCCTCATCACTCAAGCCAGTTCCTTCGCCGTTCCGCGAGAATTCACCGTACAAGAATGCATCTGTGACGTCACCTTGCACGATTCCCTCATGTTCATCGTGCTTCCAAGCAGTATAGCTTCCCGATTTGTGTTCAAAGGGTCCTTTGCAGTTTTTTGCAATCACCGCATCACACCTGGACCCATCAAGCACATCATCCAAGGTGCACAACACAAATTCGACATTTGCACTGGTAACCTCTTTGTTGCTACCACTGCTGTTGTTGTTGTTGTTGTTGTTTGTGCTGGGGGTATTGCTGTTGTTGCTGTTGTTTTTCTTGGGGCAGTTGGCTCCCTTGTGCCCCTTCTCACCGCATTTGTTGCATTTCCCCTTGAATGTGCATCCGCCTGCTTGATTTGTCCCACCGGCTTGCTGATTGTTGCCTTGACCGTTCTTCTTGTCCGGGCAGTCACTTGCCTTGTGTCCCTGCTTGTTGCAATTATAACATGTTCCTTTGAACTCGACGTTGCCAAGTGACACTTCGCTTCCATTGTCTGTGCTCTTGTTGCTGACAATCCCGTCTTTCTTGAATTTGCCGGGCTGCGAAACGCAGAGCTGTTGAAACCTGACTTGCATTGCGTGTTGCAATTGGTCGTACGTGCATTCGATTGCTTCCATGTCAATGTAGCCGACCCCTGCTGATGGAGCCGTGCCTGCATTGATTTGCATGGCCAGCGCATTGAACGCGTTTGCTGTGATCAAGCTTTGTGCTGCCTGATTTGCTGTGTTGATACAGCCCGAGTATAATGAGGGCATGATCTTCATCAATTGTGTCTTTTTCATCATCGCTGTTAGCACACTGCCTGATGCTGTATATAGTCTTGCAAGCTCGTTAAATTTGTCGTCCACAGATTGGGGATTCTCAGTCTCCTTCATCTTGATTGCATCCAATTCTGCCTGCAAAACTGTTGCTGCCATTTCTTTTGCTGGAATCACTCTTGCCTTGAGACGCCGGATTGCCTCGTAAGCTACTCCTTGTGGGTACGCAGCGGAGCACGACGCGTCAATTTCATGTTGATGCTTGGGAAGAGGAAATGCCATCCTCAACCAGGCCATTGCATTGTCGTTTGCTTGTACTGCCTTTTACATTTTAAGTTCACGTGGATCAGATAAATCTAACCCTTCCTTGTCACCGTGCCTTTCAGGTAAGTCCATCGCAATCGCGGCATCGAATGCATGCCCGAATCCCCTCAAGGTTGCCGTCGAAATCACGAGCTGAATGTGCTCCAAGACCTTCGCCCAGCGGCCGTCCTTGAGACGTTGTACCTTCACCTTGACACCATCGGTAAGTTCTTTGTCGTTGCCGCTTTTCACGTTTTTTAATGCATCCGCTAACGTTCCACCCATTTGTTGAATCGTCACGGTCAGAAAAGCTTGAAGCTGATCCATGGTCACTCCGCCTCCCCCGCTTCCTGATCGCCCAGTTCCGCTAACCGTTCCGGCACTCGTTGGCCTTGAAGGAGAAAGCATCGGTGGTGGTGGAATGGAACTCATTATCTTTTCGCTTTTCGTCAGTTGTTTGATTGTTACGTAACTTGGTCAATTCTCGATCATCCACTTCGTCCAATCCTACAACCGCCGGAGCGCAAACCTTTAACATACCATGATATGGTTTAGCGCCTTCCTTGAGTTCAAGGGACATGGGCTCTGTGTTCCAATCACCTAGTGTTCCGTCAAAAAGTTCCTCAAATTCTGTGGGCAACTCCAGTAACGAGTTTTGGTCTTGGAGACTAAGGTGAGTACAATTGGTGAAAACAATTGATTAGAGGTCTGCCTTTTTATAATTTGCATCTAGGATTTTAACTACCCATTGTGTCACTTCCTGCATACTTTGGGGTTAGTTTGCCATGCTGTTGTAGACAGCCCAGGCTTTATTCATGTCTGATGGGGTCAGACTATTGATAACTCTCATTGGCAAAATGGCGTGATCAGTGGTAATTTTTTGATCAAAAATCTAGAACAATTCCGAGCTCTTTCGTGGTTTGACATCCAAGAATGAGGTCAAACACTGGCTTGGTCATCTTTTTCTTATCATACTATACTACGTCTGGAGTCACTAAGTACTCCTTACTGTTCAAATACTCAGAGAACTTTAAGTTAACTTTGCTCCTTCCTTTGGTTAGGAAGCTCCCACTTGACGTGTGCTCAGACTTTGGCACCTCCCTGATCAAACAGGGAAAGTGTTTCTCTGTTCCTTTTGAATGGAACAGGAGAACACCATCAGATCCACTATCCAGTAGGATCTGGATGACTGTGTTACTGGTACGACACCCTGTAGAGTGTTCGAAGTTCTTACAGGCTGGATTTTCAGTAGTTTTGTAACGTGCTTTGGCTACGACAGCAGTCACCCGTCCTTCTTTACCTGTCAAAGGGGGGTCCACACGATTGAAAATATTGAAAAGAGCACCTGACAGTTTGGGGTTCAACAATTCGGCAATTGTTTCACTCTGTGTTGGTTCAGTTGGAAGATTTCCTAGGTCTTCTGCTGGATTTGAACTGATATTGTTTGAATCAGAAATGTTATGTTGGCACGTGGGGAAGTTTTAATCGGACTAAGATAAGTATTCATCAGGTCATTACAATCGATTTTACTACACAATTTCTTAGTACCCCCCAACCCATCATCTCAGGATGAGTCTGAATCATCACTGTCACTCATGTCGTGATGCTTACGCTTCTTCTTACTGATAGCATGTTTCATTTTCTTGTTGGACTTTGTAAGTTTGTCGATTTTAGCGGATAGCTGCGCATAGCTACTTCCTCCTCGAGCAGGTCTCTCTGGTCCACGAGAGGCTCCATTTGGTTTTTTGCCCTTGCAGCTTGACTTCAGGGTCCCATTGGAGTCATACTTCCGGCAATCCAGAGTATTGTGGGTGGTATGTGTGCCCCCATGTTTCTTGCAGAGAGAACAGTACTTCTCTGTGCGACATTTCTTTGGAATCCGGTCACTAAAAGAGACCATCTTCTTCCTAGATGAGTCGTTAGACTTGGCTGCAGTCTTGGATCCTTCTCCAACCTTCTCAGTGGGGTAGGCCTTCTAGATGGGTTCAAGAACTTCAAGGACTTCAAGGAGTTCCCTGACCCTTTGTGGTACCAAGGCTCCACTGAGCTCATATTGGTCCTGTCAGTTCCTAGGAACCATCCTGAGGATGTGGCTTGCCAAGTTGGCATCATCGAATGGCCCTCATACCTTCGTTAACTTTGCAGCCTTTGAAGAGTAAAACAGGCACAGCAAGAGTTCTATATACCCGTTAAGGCATTGGATCCTCTGCACAAAGTCCCTGACGGTACCCTGTTAGGTTTCTTCAGCCCATTGCTGATATAGAAATATTCTTGCTCTGGTCCATCAGTCCTAAAGACAGTCGGTAGATGCAACTGAACACACTCCTGAAAGCAGTTCCACGATGTCGGGCGTTTTGTGGGGTGTTCAATCCCATAAACATCTGTCCAAGGCTTGCAGTTAATCTGCTTCCCAACAATGGTGGTCCAAGGACGGCGAGCAGTTTCAGACAGTTTAGTGGAATACTGCGAGAAGATCACTTGGCCAGCGGACTCTATGGCCTCTTTGGTACAGACTTTGTCAGCAGTTGCCTTGGTCCATGCCTGGTGGACGGGAGCATTGTCGTCTGTTCCCTTATACTTGACTTTGGCCGCAGTGGCCGCAGTCAGTTTTTCCTCAGCCTTGATGTCATCCTTACATGCTTCCTCATAATCCGTGTCCAGTCGTCTCCTGGTGATTATCTCTAGTGAGGTCTGAACATGGTTGAGGAACTGTTCTGGGCTTCCTTCGTCAAAGACAGTGATGGACAAGGTCATTTTGCTGGAGACCTTGATTTTGTTGACCACCTTTGTGGTGTCCATAGCAGTAGGAATGTAGGAGATGTGCGGCTTGGACCTCCCTGAGCTCCTCTCACACTCTTGTGGCTTGAGGCCTTCTGGGCTTGACTTGCTTGCCAACATCCTTGCAATTGCCTCTCCAAGGGGTGTATTATAAAATAAGGCCTTGAAAAAGGTCTTAGGTGCCCTGTGGAGGTTAGTTCGAAAAAGAATTTTTAATTTTTAATTTTTAAATTTTCTTCTGCTTTCTATTTCTTGAAAGTCTTGCTTCCAACTATTTCGCGAGAATTCTTGATCACAAAATTAATCCTACTCGTGGGAATCCCCGATAGCTGAAGTCGATTGCTCGAAGATGATCGCTTAACTTGCCAATCGAGGGATAATTTTTAGAGAGCTCGTCAATTGCAAAACCAAAGGAATTTGTCGATCGCAAAGATGATTTTGGAGAGATCGTCGATCGTGCAAAAAAAACGTATTGCTGATGCAAAAAAGTTAAAATTGCTGCTCGCAATTTAGCGTACCTCGTGTTGGAGGGGTTGGATGTCAATGGCTTTGGTGCGCGAAGGTCGCACCACTGCTATCTCAAGATAGTGACCTGAGCCGTTTTGTCACAAAAAAATATCACGCAAAAATTATAGGTAGGTTCGACAGGTGTCGAAGATTTTATTTTATGAGCTTATTTTGCTCCAATTGTAAGGATGGAAGGGCAGTGGAACTGCAATTCCAATTCTCACGATGCAACCAAGATTTGTGTGGATTCTACACACAATTGGTATGATCATACCCTTCTCAAGGATGTTCCCTTGTCTGGGGCTATGGACTTCTTTGTTGGGGAGTCCATGTCATTGGGAGTAGGGCAGTGGACTCCTGTGATGGGGAGTCCATGCTTTTTGGATCAGGGGCAGTGGACTCTCTTCCTGAGGAGTCCTGAGAATGATCCTTTTGGCTTTTGTACCAAAGGGTACAAAAATGGGCTGATTCTTGGCCTATGTCACACTACAGTGCTGAACTCATAGAAAACTTGAGTGCTAATATATTATACAACAATGCATATCATGTTAACTTGAATTATTAAATTTATTTTACTTAACAGAGTAACTCAACTGTCAGTGACATGGGAAGGGGGTGGTTTTTTACTTGAAATGTACTAATAGTGAGCTGCCATAAAGAATGAAAATGAACCATTTCTTCACCTATTTTGGCCGTTGCCCTAGCTTTCTATATTGTTGTTGTGTGGGTGGGGTGATATCATTGTTGGGGTTAGGGCAGGCAGTGGTGGCTTCTCTAGTTTCAGTCTGCGGACTGAGGTATAAAACATAGCACTGGCAGTATGTAATGAAAGAGTAAAATGAATAAATGAATGTTGATTATTCTCATCTTACTCTTACCCCCCTGTTCCTTTTCTTTGTAAGCAGTGGTCTGGCAGCAGCCACGTCTCAGTCAGTCTGAGGGGTGAGATTTCAAAAATGGCAAGGGTGGTACATATGGATTTAGTGAAAGGAAAATTAAATGACAAAGTGAAAGTAACACAAGGGAAAAATATTATCTCTCACCTTGCACTTTCCTCCTCATGTTTCGTCTCATTCTTAGAAGTGGGGTATATGAGTGAGGTGGCAGTGACTAAGTCTCCAGATTCAGTCTGAGGGATAAGATGTCAGGATTGGTACGGTCAGTGCAGAAGCCATAAATAAACAAAAACAGCAAAGTAAAAAACACAAGCTTCCTTTTTTCTCCCCTCGCACCTGCCTCCCCATCTTTTTTCCTTGTTATGAGCATGACCACATTGGCAGCATCTCTTGCTTGACTCTGGGGGCAGAGATATCAGTCATGGTGAGATTGCTGTGTAAGTATCTCTTGAAAGTGATAACCCTTAAAATGAAATTAAAAATATAAAGTGAATAAACAATATTCATATGATTTGCTGGCTTTCCTCTGTTCGTCTATGTTGTTTGCAGAAGAGCAGTGGTGGCGACAGCTCTAGATTCAGGATGTGGGTGGAGTTCAGGTGTGTTGACTGTGGCAACAGCAAAAGTGCCATGGTGGTTATTGACACGAGAGGCAAATATGTGAACAGGGTTGTGCATTGGGATATTTGTTGGCTCGCATATCACACAAGGAAAAAGTGTAGCCGACAGAAGAGTAACCATATAAAATAAAGGTCATATTCTCATGCAGTCTGAATTCAGTCAAATTTACTGACGTCATCATAGTGTAGAACATCCTAATTTGATTGCAAAAGTTTGGCGCCCACCATAAATTGGCCTTAATCAGCAAGGTTAAGCTTGGCAAAATGGAAATCATGGCAAACAAGTTTCTGACCAAATAATGCAACACAGAACAAACTTCATATCAGTTTATGAAAAAACTATGTATGAAATGCTAGTTCCTTTTTGAAAGTTATCACTCTTTCTGTAGAAACCGACAGATATGAACTTTAACGAACATAAAAACTTTAACTAATTTCTCACAATATCCTTGTATGAATTTGTGTGTGCACGACTAATTACATACAATTTGTTATTCAACTTAAAACATGGAAGATCACAACATCTGTGAGTCAAATTTTTGAACATGAGTACACTTACAAAATTAGTTTGTAATACTGATGTTAAGTATCTATCTCACACCCAAGGTCTGACCAAGGGGCTTTCAGACATATCGTTTATTTGTGTTCATAGATATAGTAATTCAAGATATTCTAAAACCGTCATAAATCATTTCTCTTTTTCCTCAGCTATATGCACATACGTACAGCTCCTAGTAACTCTGGCTGGTCACCAAGTTATGTCAATTTGTCGTGAAACTCACCACACATTACTTCACAAACAACACACATGGGGAATCAGAGGGGCATTGAGACCTGTCAGAAAAAACACAGCACCAAATTAAAGGGAAATTGATGCAACTTACAGTACCAATGCATACTTCGGTAAGTAGGCTGGATATATACAGTTTTTCCCATGTTAGCATCACTAGCTTGGCACGGATTATAACATGTTTTTCAATGTATCTCTTGACATTTTCTAGCTGTTATGAACTGAGATATACAAAAAGGGAAAAGGTCACTATGCTTGTTTGCTGAACTAGCATACATGCCAAACCACCAAAGAGAAGCTGGAATGTTAGACTGATTGGATGTAACTGTAAATATGCTGAACACGCTCATATTCTTATTCTTGCCGCACTTCAAATTGCGATCAAATCGGATCCCCTGCTATGTTACATGCTTAAGTTATCATAAAAACTGTGAAATAACTGTTTTCAAGTAATTCAAACATTTGCAAATCTACTGAATGCTCATTCTGTGAATGATTGTACATCAATCATTCATAATTTGATCCTTGCTTGCTCTTGAGTCACACAACATTTTTCACTGAGATGCAAAAGGGCACTCATGATTCTTGTGGGGCCCACTAGAGACCCGATAACTGGTACAGTACCTTCTGCTTGCGCTTTAGAGAGAGGGCTGCTTGGGATTTCACCCAGTGACTCGATCAAACCTATAAAATTTTCAGAAGTGTTGTGCTGAAGAGTAATCATAAGATTAAATAATCAAAGTATCATCGATCAACAAAGGTAATTTCGGGTATGTACGGTACCATACCCTTACCATACCACACTTCGTCATTGCTTTCCCACAGCCCGAGATTCTTGAAAGCTGTAGGTACAATACCATAGTTAGTTGTCTGTGGTACAATACATTTAATTTACCATACGGCCCCCCATCATCTGCCAACGGCGTGCAACGGTTGTCCCTCGCACCGCTCAAGCCACCCCAAAGACTCTCTTTCTCGACGGCAATCCCAGCCCCAGCCACCACCGACCAGGCCAATTCCATAGATATTTCTTCTTCTTACTTTTCTTCTTCTTCTGAGCAATGAGGACCGCCGCTGTTCTGCTGTCCCTCGTGTCGGGCGCTCATGGGTTTTATCTTCCGGGAGTGAACCCGCAATCGTTTGCCGAGGGCGACGTGTGAGTGTAGGATCCGTGTGTGTTGGTTGACTTGCCTTTTTTCCAATTTTTAAAATTTGCACGCTTCCCCGCACCGCCGACCCGTCTGTCGACCTGCCCCTGCCTCTCTGCCCGTGCCATGCCGCAGCGTGAAGCTGAAGGTGAACAAGATGACGTCCCAAAAGACGCTGCTGCCCGTGGACTACTACCGCCTGCCGTTCTGCCAGCCCCCCGGCGGCCCGCAGATGGAGCACGAGAACCTGGGCGAGTTCCTGGCGGGAGACCGCATCGAGTCGTCGCCGTACCGGCTGGCCATGAAGGTGGACATGTACTGCGAGCAGGTGTGCATCAGCAACCTGGGCCGCGGCGAGATGAAGGGCGTGTCGCCCAACAAGATGGTGCGCGCCATCCGCAAGAACTACCACAACAACTGGATCGTGGACAACATCCCCGCGGCCTCCAAGGTGGAGGACGACCGCACCGTGACCACGCGCTACTGGCAGGGCTTCCCCGTGGGCTTCATCGCCAGCGACACCAAGAAGGCCTACGTGCACAACCACGTCAACATCGAGATCCAGTACCACGTCGTGGAGACCGACCCCTCCAAGGCGCGCATCGTCCGCTTCACCGTCGAGCCCTTCTCCATCAAGCACGAGTTCGAGGCCTCGGCCGACGACGACGACGACGCCGCCGCCGACCAGGACGGCGCCGCCAAGCCCTTCAAGGTGGCCGACATCCTCAACCCCATCGACTCCTGCAACCCCAAGCTGGCCTCCCGCGACCACACCAAGTACGAGATGGTCTACGCGCGCGGCCGCGAGCCGCAGGAGGCCGCCGGCCGCGTGCTCTTCACCTACGACGTCATTTGGACCGAGAACAAGGACCTGCACTGGGCCTCTCGCTGGGACGTGTACCTCAGCATGGACAACGCCATCCCCGCCCGCGTGCACTGGCTCTCCATCGCCAACTCGCTCGTCATTGTCATTGTCCTCAGCGCCATGATCGCCGCCATCCTCGTGCGGAATCTGCGTCGAGACTTCTCGCGCTACAACCAGCTGGCCTCCGACGAAGAGAAGGCCGAGGATCTCGAGGAGTTCGGCTGGAAACTCGTTCACGCCGACGTATTCAGGCCGCCCTCCTTCTCCCCCCTGCTGCTCTCCGTGGCCTGCGGCACCGGCGCTCAGCTGCTCTGCATGACCGTGCTCACCATTGTATTCTCCGCCATGGGATTCCTCTCGCCTGCCAACCGCGGAGCGCTCGTCATGGCGCAATTGTTGCTCTACGTACTCATGGGAGTGGTGGCGGGGTACGTCGCGGCGAGAATGTACAAAACCTTCAAGGGAAAGAGCTGGCAAAAGGCTACGGCGGCCACGGCCTTTGGATTTCCAGGTGTTACCTTTGGGATGTTCCTCATTATGAATATCGTGGCGCTCTCGCAGGGGAGCTCCGATGCCGTGCCGGTCACCACCATGATTGTGCTGTTGGTCCTTTGGTTCGGGATTTCCACGCCACTTGTATTCTTTGGGGCATATTTTGGTTACAAGCAGGATGCGATTGAGTTCCCCGTCAATACCAGTAGCATTCCCCGTCAAATCCCGGATCAGCCGTGGTTCATGGGGATTCCGTTCACGCTTTTGGTTGGTGGTATTTTGCCCTTTGGAGCGTGCTTCGTTGAGCTTTACTTTATCATGGCGTCCGTCTGGATGGATCAATATTACTACGTCTTTGCCTTTCTCTTCCTTGTATTCTTGATTCTCATTGTCACATGCGCGGAAATCACCGTCCTTTTCAACTACTTTCAACTCTGCGGAGAAAATTACCATTGGTGGTGGCGCTCCTTCTGCTGTGCGGGAAGTACCGGACTGTATGTCTTTCTCTATTCGTTTGCGTATTTCAAACAATTGGAGGCCAACCAATTGGCGACGTATGTGCTTTACTTTGGGTACATGGCATTGGCTTCGCTTGGATTATTTTTGATGACAGGATTTGTCGGTGTCAGTACCTGTCTGTGGTTCAATAAGACTATTTACGGATCCATCAAAATTGATTAGAAAGGCGTGTCTATGATTTGGAGAAGAGAGAAAAGCTGGTATAAACGTAGGTGGGCTGGGGAAGGGTTTACTGATTGGTTGGATTTAACGATAGTGGGAGAATGCAGATGATTTGTGAAAGAAGAACAATTTACTTGGGCTAGCCTTTTTAGCAATGTGGTTAGCATTGAGGTTGTCTTATACATTCTGATATGAAATGATCAAAAATATTATAAGTATCGTACGAAACATTGTAGCGTTGAGCATTATTTGCATCAAATAATTCGATTTTCAACCTACCTACCGAGTTCAATTCTACTCCTGATTCGAGTGGTCATCATCGAGACTCAAATGTTTACAAAGAGACTGCCAATGATATGGGACAATAATAGTAAGGGACGTCGATCACGTTCTCCATGACCGTATGTCTTCATCAAGAAATATGTCGGCACGTTTCAAGACGACCATAAGAACTAAGCCGTATCTAACTCTATGATTGTCCTTATTTTGTTGTTGTGGTTTTTGTCGTCAATTTACCTCAAAAGGAGTGATTTAGCCAAATCTCATTCATCCACTTTCATACCCAAGCAATTTTATATTTTCAAGCCCAAAAGTCTGACGGTGTCCCATGCATTCCGGTACCTGCATTCCATACAAGGCCCACCATACTTCCAACACAACATCTGTCAACCAGCCACATCCAAAGCCAACCGCAACGTGTCTGCTGAAAGCCCCCCACCTCTCGCCACGTCAATAAATTCCTGACTCGCCCGATTCTTTTCCATCATACCCCTAAGTGTCTTTTCCATACTGGGATCCAACTCCATCGCCTTTTGAAAATATTGAGAACTCTCATTCAACTTGCGTAAATCTGCCAAACATTGCCCAGCAAGGGACCACGCCGCAGAGTTGGACGGGAGGAGTTGTGTCGCTTGGAGAGAATCTTGTGCGGCATGCAATAAAGCGAATTCGTACATGTCATGACGATAGCGGATGGAACGGAACTTAGATTGGTGCAGTTTGGAATCTTGGGCGAGACGAGCATATATCGAAGGAGCCAGTGACGGATGGGTGGAGGCGGTCTGATAGAGTATTTTGAGGGTGGTTACCTCTGGCACCGCATCGGCGAGATCTTTTACAAGGATTTGTAGTAGCTTGCGGTGATTGGCGGCCCTTTTGAGGTACGCTCGAGATCGCCTCATGAGAATGGACCCTTCCGGTAAACGAGGCTGTCTGTCTTCACCGCTGCTGTCTTCGCGAGCAATGGATAGAGCTTGATTGTAGAGGTTGATGGCTTGGGATGGCTGACCTTCCTCGAGACGTTCATTCCCTTGAATGTAGCAGTTTAGGCATTCACATGCTTTTGGATTTATGTTTTGTAATTTCATATGCTCTGTGATGATGCGGTAAACTTTATCAACAGAATCAACATTTGTGACCTCGAAAGCATCTAAAGTCACCTGGTCCGAATCATTCTTGTTATTGCGTTTCCGCTGGACACACCTCACAGTGTGGCCTCTTCCCTTGGCCTTAATCTGTTTCTTCCAATTCGCTGGGTAAACTCTCACCACTTCACCCGCAGCTGGCGACAGAGATAAAAACGCTTCAATTATAGATGACGATGGAATGACCCCCCTTTCTTTGCTTTTCGTCAGCGAATCACACACATACACGTCCCACGTCTGTCAGAGAATGAGTACGCCGCACTGTACACATTCAGATACAACGAAACGCTCTGCAATACACACGCTGAATCACACTCACATACGGATATTCGTCTCTCCCATCGACACCTGCATCTGCATGAAGCGTGAGCACGCTGCGGGTCCCAATTTGCCATGCAGATCGCCCGCTACAATTTCGAGGTGCCGGCTTGCGCGGGGGTGCCACGAATAGGAAGGCGAATGTCCAAGACTTCGGCGACAATGTGATGCAGTGGCTTGTCACTGTCAGCGGAAGGGCCCACAAATAATATCTGAGACGGCCTGTCATCATGGTCTTGATCAACCGAGATTAAGGTATGGTACCGTGTTTGATTCTTGTTCCTATGACTCTACAGAGAGTGATATTAATCTATCCATTACGAAGATACCTTTTTCGTATCTGGATCTTGATCTCCAACCAAAGGGAGGACCTATGACAACTTCTGCCTGGAGTGTGTGTTACCCAGCAAGACTGCAAGACAGGCAACTCGCTAAAAATGTCTTCTTTTTAGCGAAAAATCTCGTCTAGAGTCGTCAATTCAGTCGCGACGTGTCGTCAGTTGTCGTCAGATGGGTCGTCCGAGTCGTCATTTACTTCTTTAACGGCCGACAAACGGTCGTCTTCTGGTCGTGACTGACGACTTCGGTTGTCGTAACATGTTCGTCAGTGACGACTTTTGGTGTCGTAACATGTTCGTCAGTGACGACTTTTGATGTCGTAACATGGTCGTCACTGACGACTTTGGCTGGCGTAACATGGTCGTCAGTTACGACTTTTAAGGTAGTACCATGGTCGTAACTTACGACATTGGTGGCAGTAACGTGGTCGTGGTCGTAACCTGTCGTAACATGATGATCGTACGCCGGACAGTATCATACAAAGTTTTTCTGATGGAATTACCTTAACATCGTTTCCGTGAATACATATATTTTTCTTATTACATCGTTATCACGAAGAAGGTCAAACTTCGTTCGTAATAAAAATTGTTTTAAGATATCATACCTCTCTTTTTCGTTGATTTCCACTCCTCAAATCGCCCCTCGGACAAGGTCTAACAAAACTACTCGTATGTAGCTCCAAAAATTTGTCCAAAAAGTAACCTTATTGCTAGTTCTGTATTATTTCTGAGACTGCCCCCCTACCAGTCCCATGCACATGGAACACACAAGCAAAAATGCTCTACACCACCAAATGCACCCTCAAATAATTCTGCAGCAACTTCCCCTCCCTTAGCCCACCTTGCCACCATCTTCCAAGGTACCTTATTCTGAAATTATTGCTCTCGCACTGCATATCATATTCCTCTTTTTTCTATTAAGATGGCATTAGCTTGTGTTGATTTCAAACAAAAGTAAATATTACATTGCCACTATGAAAAATATAATAGTTGTCAATTACATGACAGGTTCATGTGTGAATTCTTAGTTACTATATAGATGCTCTTCATGTGAAGGCAGTGCAAACAAGCCTCTGAAAAAGCCAACATCCACATTCACCACTTTCAATTCTCTACAATACGCACCATAATCCTGATTGTATGGTTGGGGTGTCGGATAAAGGTATTTGGTCTTGATCATCTGACAATTACAATTCCCTCCAAGTTCCAAGAAAAGGGTTTTATTAGCGGTTTGTAGACCCCCAATCTATAAACCCCACCTCACAGTCTATAGACCCCCCAGCTAAAAATTAAATAGCGGGAAAATTAGACAATAAAAAATACTTGGATAGTGATAGCTTTTTTAACATCATCAATTAAGATTTAAAAATGACATAGATATGTACATTACTACAAAAGTCGCACAAGTCGTGAATAAGATTAGGTAATATTATTATTGTGTACATGATTCACATTTTTTCTAACTAATCTCATGATATGGCAAGTCTAGAGGTATTTAGAGAAGAGTCTATTGGTCTATAGACACTTTACCACAGTCTATAGACCCCCATGACAGTCAATAGATGGTCATGGGGGGTCTATAGACCCTCTGTAACAGTCTGTAGACCCCCCTCCCATGAAAGTCTATAAGCCCCCCCATGACAGTCTATAACCCCCCTCCCCCATGTCATTCATATAACTGGGGGGTGTACAAATATTTTTTGTAAAATACAGTGGAGTCTATTGACTTTAAGGGGGATCTATGGACTGTGATGTGGGGTCAATAGACAGGGGGGTCTACATATGGCTACTAATACATACATTCGCAATCAAAAAATCTAGCAGCAAATAGGGCTAACAAGCTCTAGTTTCTGGAACTATATTCCAGTGTCTTATCCACTGATATCTGTCACCTATAATGTACATTAGGTACACATATTCACAGAATGATACATGTAGGGGCAGACTGAAATAACTTGCTCCGTTTTGTTGCAGTAGAATCATACTGTATTCTACATAAAGAGAAAGTACTTCAAACTTTTGAAAATAGTTGGGATATGAATTCATGACTTCAACAGCCAAAAAGTTGTTCCCTATTTCTAGTTATGTCAGGGTTCCTGTCACTGTCATAGTGACAAGATTCTCTGTCTAAAAGGACTTTGTAGAACTCCTCTTTGTGTTATGTTGGTGGTTTTTGGGTCCAATCCTTTAATCTCATCTATGTTTCAGCCGCTCTATGTCTGCTGCCTGTGGCCACATATACAAGACAAAACTATCTTTCTTGTAGTCGCCATTGTGTAGAAGTATGTCACATTAGTTAGAGGGGGAAATGTGATGTGCATTGAACTGTAGCATCATACCATTGCTGATTGCCAAAACACTAGAGACTCTAAAATTACATCAACAAGAGAAAACAAATATGGACAGGCCTTGCTTAATGGATTTATAACATAATACTCTAGGGTATTCATATTTGTGAGACATACGTATTGTATCATACTATGGTATCACACGGTACGGTAGTTACTTTTACATGTATTGTATGATACCGTATTACGTATTACGATAGCAGAAATATCATAAAACATTTTTTTTATGATAGTGACGTCATCTTTTTCGACATTGCAAAATAACCATGCAATTGTCACAGCGCGCACGAAATTCCAATTCGCCAATATCATAAAAAGTTTTTATGATGACCACGCTAAAATTGCGGGACTTTTTATGATATTGAAGGCTGTTGTCGTACACAACATGGACGCGCGCAACTGATCGAGCTAACGCCACGCCCATTATTTTCATGGCAAGATGGGATTTCTCATCGTCCCCACAATCCCCCCCTCGTACCTCAGCGATTTTTTGGACTTTTGAGCTGCTTATTGGCACGTCTTCTCGCCCTAACTCTTGGCACAAGAGCGTCCTTCAATATGGCAAAAAGGTAGGTTGGTTGTTGTGTTTTGCAATGTTTCTTTCTGCAAAACTATTTAATTGAAAATTCATGCCCCTGTCGTGCCATCTTCTGCCACTCCCCCTCCATGACTTTCAAAACCCCATGCCCCATGCTGCGCTCTTACCGCGTCTTTAATCTAACAACGAGGAAAAGAAGCAGGACAATTGACCATGTGAGTGCTGAGATTTGTGTTTTTAATTGGTCTATTATTTAATTCGAATTTGTCGACCTGTCTCGCCGTCTTCTGCAACGGCCCTCCGCTATGAAGCACAAACCCCACGTCTCACGTCACGCCCTCCCGCGGCTTCAATTCAGAACCACCAAAAAGAAGCACGACAATTGACCGTGCAACTGGTGAGTTTTGCCATTTTTTAATCTGGTAAATTATTTAATTTGAAACGCCGCACTGACTTGCCTACTCCTGCAACGGCCCTCCTCTACGAAATACAAACACTGCGCCACACGTCGTTCCCTCCTGTTACTTCAACCTAACACCGAAATAAAGCAGGGGGGCACTTGACCATGCACATGGTGAGTTATGTGAGTTTTTATTCTTCTTCCATTATTTCATTTGATATGACCAAGCTGACATGCCATCTTCTGCCACCCCCCTCATATATGAATCACAAACCCCAGGCCGAGCCCTCCCGTGGATTCAATTTAAAGCCAATGAAAATTAGCTGGGCAAATGACCACATCAATGGTGAGTTTTGTAATTTTTTATTTTGTCAACTATTTTATTGGGAAGGACCAACCCTGACCTGCCATCTTCTGCCATTGCTCTCCTCGATGAATTAAATGCCCACGCTGCCCTCCCATGTCTTCAATCTAAAGCCTGGAACCGAAGGAGGGCCATTGACTACACCCAATGTTGAGTTTTTCAATTGTTTTATTTGCCAAACTATATAATGTGAAATTATTATCTGCCCTTATCATGTCATCACTCCCCCACCACAACCATGAATTACAACCCCCACTCCCACAGAACTTCCCTCCCATTGCATCAAACAATAAGTTTTTGTGAAATGATAGAGTTGTGTTAGTCCCCATTTTAAACTAATTTCAAAAATATTGCTCCGAAATATTACTACAATTCAAAAATGGTTTTTCTAGTGACAAAGTTCTTACGAGTTTACTCCTACTACGCGCGGGGGGGGGGTATTTGTTAGAAAACAATATGTTGTTAGCAAAGAAAAATTGGAGTCCATCAGTCTCCATCTCAATTTCAATTTATTTTGTGTTAGTTAAAATAGTATAGTCACTGCAGAACTGATGACTTTTGTGGTAGTAACACGGTCGTATGGTAACTTACAACTCCTGGAAGAGAAAGAATGATGGAAGAGGTCGCGCAAGATGGTATTTGTTGCTGGGTCTGGGAGGGCTGTGGTCTTGTTTGCAAGAAAAAAGTGAAAGTATCTTAGTCATAACTCTATAAGTCAAAACAGAAGATCTCTCAGGGAGAATGATTCATGAATTTTCGTTATCATTTGAATGTTTTTGATCCTTATCTATACATAAATCAGGCACAACGTCAATCAAATGCCGTAGTTGCCACAATTCCACAAGGAAAACAATGAAATGCAATGTTATGCCCAGCAGGCATACCACACCACAAACTCCGCTAAATGCCTGACAGTTTTATATTGAACCAATCTTTGAGATAGCGATAACCGCGGCCTTGCAATCACTCTATCATACACCGTAACAGTTTCACCTGCAACTCTTGGCCATGAAAACATCTGGCTCACTCTGCGATGAAACTCAAACGGATTGGTTGAAACGATTTTTCTGGATATTGCGCAAAACAAGCTCTCAACAAGGGAATCAACATTTGGATCTGCATGATGAATCATTTCTGGTGGAAGAACCTCAGGAACACCCCCGACATTGGTTGATACGACAAAGAGCCCAGCGTATGCAGCTTCCAAAATTGCTTTGCAAAAAGATTCCGCCAAAGAGCAGTTCAGAAACACATTTCCACGAACCAACACATCACGCACTGAACTATGAGGAACATAGCCTAGAAATTCAACGCGGTCATGCAAACGCTCTCTCTCCACCATTTCTTTTGATGGCAGATTTTTGTTCCCCTCTCAGCCAATCAAAAAGTCAACAAAAGGAAACTATTTGCATATTGGTGGAATAATTCCAACTAAAAGATTAACACCTTTTCTATACACCAATCTTGATACTACCACAACTGTTATCCTTTCAATGGAGAAAGTGACGACCACTGAGTTGTCAAAATGTCGTAAGTTACGACATGTTACGACAACCAAAGTCGTCACTGACGACCATGTTACGACAGCCAAAGTCGTCACTGACGACCATGTTACGACACCCAAAGTTGTCACTGACGACCATGTTACGACACCAAAAGTCGTAGCTGACAACCATGTTAAGACAGCCAAAGTCGTCAGTGACGACCACGTTACGACCTCCTTAGTTGTAAGTATCGACAAGTTACGACCTACTACCGCAGAGTCGTCAGTTACGACCGCCAAACAATATCTCCCCGGAGGATTGGAAGTGTATTTCTGCCCGTTTTTGCCCATGGTAGACGTAGACGGAGACTGCCTTCTGACATTTACAACTTCGTTTCCTTCGCTGGATTTTCATTCGAGAGGGAATCGAAATTGTGCATGCACATCAAGCAACGTTGACGATGGCGAATGAGGCGGTGACTTATGCTTGTGAGATGGGCTTAGCAAGCGTTTACACGGATCATTCGCTCTTTGGTTTCGATGATATTGCATCAATCATATTGAATAGGGTATGTAGTGTGGACGGGTTTTTGTTGATCCCTTGCTGGATTGTTTTTTTTCTGGCATTTGCAAACTGACTTCTATTCTTGGCTCAAATCCAGGTGTTGAAATCAACATTGCCAACCGTCGGTGCCACAATTTGTGTTTCACACACTCGTCGTGACAACTTCATTCTACGTGCCCATATGTTGCCTTCAATTGTTCACGTGATTCCAAATGCTGTCCATACTTCTAAATTTATTCGTGATCTATCGAGACGAAAAACAAATAGGTCAGTCATATTCGAAACTTCTTTTGAATGGACAATTTCCCTGTGATCAACTGACATCATCTCATCGCTATGCTTTTCTCCATTGAAAGGATATCAGTTGTGGTAGTATCAAGATTGGTGTATAGAAAAGGTGTTAATCTTTTAGTTGGAATTATTCCACGGGGTTCAGGGAACACCAGGAAAATTGATTATTTGCTAAAAGATATTATATCTAGGTATGTGCCTGAGCTCTAATACAATGGTAGGGTAGTACTACCATACCTAAAGTAACAGATTTTTTGTCAAAGTAATTAGGCATATCATCTTAATGTTATACACGACTGATTAGCAATGCACTAAGAGGAATGGATACCATCTAGATCTAATATAGCAACACTAATTTAAAATCTATTATGGAGTATTTGAATCTAAACAGATTAACTAGTTTCGCTAAAATAGATACTCAAAATTTGTTAGATCTAGACTGTATGACCTAGAAAAATCACATTGCTAGAAAAGAATTAATCATCTAACTTCAAAATTCTACTTCTAATGTAGAAAATCTAAGATCTTCGATCATTGCTAACCTATGATTTCACCTCGTAGGCAAAGATCAGTTTAGATCTATTCTTATTCAAAATCGATCTAACAGTGAATAGATCTTCTCACAAAAGTCTTGATTTCGTATTTTAGGCTTAAATAAAATAGCAACCTATTGAGGTCGGCAAATATATTGGGGATTGGTTTTCTTTTGGAGAATTAGTTTTCTTTAGCCTTTTACCAATCTTTGTACTATTCCTACGTCAAAATGTTAAGGTATCCGGTTTTCTTTTTGGAGATTGGATTTTCTTTTGGAGGTTGGCTTTTCCGTTCACCATTAAAGGTAATTAAAAGCCGGTCCTGTGCCTGTTCACGTATATCATCGCCAGTTTGTGACCACGTCAAACGAATGTGCTGGTAACCTCATGAGAACCATCCTAACCACGAACCGTTGGATGAAAGACCCATGAATGAATTCGGCGGAAACACGAATGACGTACTTCATCATATTATTCATATACGACCTTCTCCTACTACAGTACGGTATTGTACTATGTACGCTCTAGGTGTGTCCTTTCGATATTGGTGTACCTACCATACTTCTTGAGATATGACTATCATAGTGTGTATTGTAAATGTGGTGCACACGAGTTATGAGGATTGTATATGGTATCGTACAGTAAAAAAAGTAGGTACGATAGGTTGCTCACATACTCTACGTACCTGCAAAAGCGTCATGTTACACGTATGTCGCCATGTATTAAAATGTTTCCTATCTACGAATACAAAGAAAAATAAAATAATATGCGATGGAAGGGATGTCATACTCTCTGTTATGGAAACTAATCACCTAAAAAATAAACGTAGTTCCCTCGACCCCCACCAAAATGCAAATAATTTCCCTGTGTTGACTTTTTGATTGGCTGTGACAGGAACAAAAGCTGTCGTCAGAAGAAATGGTGGAGAGAGAGCGTTTGCATGACCGCGTTGAATTTCTAGGCTATGTTCCTCATAGTTCAGTGCGTGATGTGTTGGTTCGTGGAAATGTGTTTCTGAACTGCTCTTTGGTGGAATCTTTTTGCATAACAATTTTGGAAGCTGCATACGCTGGGCTCTTTGTCGTATCAACCAATGTCGGGGGTGTTTCTGAGGTTCTTCCACCAGAAATGATTCATCATGCAGATCCAAATGTTGATTCCCTTGTTGAGAGCTTGTCTTGCGCAATATCCGGAAAAATCGTTTCAACCAATCCGTTTGAGTTTCATCGCAGAGTGAGCCAGATGTATTCATGGCCAAGAGTTGCAGGTGAAACTGTTACGGTGTATGATAGAGTGATTGCATGGCCGCGGTTATCGCTATCTCAAAGATTGGTTCAATATAAAACTGTCAGGCATTTAGCGGGGTTTGTGGTGCGGTATGCCTGCTGGGCATTACATTGCATTTCGTTGTTTTCCTTGTGGAATTGTGGCAACTACGGCATTTGATTGACGTTGTGCCTGATTTATGTATAGATAAGGATCAAAAACATTCAAATGATAACGAAAATTCATGAATCATTCTCCCTGAGAGATCTTATGTTTTGACTTATAAAGTTATGACTAAGATACTTTCACTTTTTTCTTGCAAACAAGACCACAGCCCTCCCAGACCCAGCAACAAATACCATCTTGCGCGACCTCTTCCATCATTCTTTCTCTTCCAGGAGTTGTAAGTTACCATACGACCTTGTTACTACCACAAAAGTCATCAGTTCTGCAGTGACTATACTATTTTAACTAACACAAAATAAATTGAAATCAAGATGGAGACTGATGGACTCCAATTTTTCTTTGCTAACAACATATTGTTTTCTAACAAATACCCCCATAGTAGGAGTAAAGTCGTAAGAACTTTGTCACTAGAAAAACCATTTTTGAATTGTAGTAATATTTCGGAGCAATATTTTTGAAATTAATTTACAATGGGGACTAACACAACTCTATCATTTCACAAAAACTTATTGTTTGATGCAATGGGAGGGAAGTTCTGTGGGAGTGGGGGTTGAAATTCAAGGTTGTGGTGGGGGGAGTGATGACATGATAAGGGCAGATAATAATTTCACATTATATAGTTTGGCAAATAAAACAATTGAAAAACTCAACATTGGGTGTAGTCAATGGCCCTCCTTCGGTTCCAGGCTTTAGATTGAAGACATAGGAGGTCAGCGTGGGCATTTAATTCATCGAGGAGAGCAATGGCAGAAGATAGCAGGTCAGGGTTGGTCCTTCCCAATAAAATAGTTGACAAAATAAAAAATTACAAAACTCACCATTGATGTGGTCATTTGCCCAGCTAATTTTCATTGGCTTTAAATTGAATCCACAGGAGGGCGCGGCCTGGGGTTTGTGATTCATATATAAGGGGGGTGGCAGAAGATGGCATGTCAGCTCGGTCATATCAAATGAAATAATGGAAGAAGAATAAAAACTCACAAAACTCACCATGTGCACGGTCAAGTGTCCCGCTGCTTTATTTCGGTGTTAGGTTGAAGTAACAGGAGGGAACGACGTGTGGCGCAGTGTTTGTATTTCGTAGAGGAGGGCCGTTGCAGGAGTAGGCAAGTCAGTGCGGCGTTTCAAATTAAATAATTTAGCAGATTAAAAAATGGCAAAACTCACCAGTTGCACGGTCAATTGTCGTGCTTCTTTTTGGTGGTTCTGAATTGAAGCCGCGGGAGGGCGCGACGTGAGACGTGGGGTTTGTACTTCATAGAGGAGGGCAGTTGCAGAAGACGGCGAGACAGGTCGACAAATTCGAATTAAATAATAGACCAATTAAAAACACAAATCTCAGCACTCACACGGTCAATTGTCCTGCTTCTTTTCCTCGTTGTTAGATTAAAGACGCGGTAAGAGCGCAGCATGGGGCATGGGGTTTTGAAAGTCATGGAGGGGGAGTGGCAGAAGATGGCACGACAGGGGCATGAATTTTCAATTAAATAGTTTCGCAGAAAGAAACATTGCAAAACACAACAACCAACCTACCTTTTTGCCATATTGAAGGACGCTCTTTTGCCAATAGTTAGGGCGAGAAGACGTGCCAATAAGCAGCTCAAAAGTCCACAAAATCGCTGAGGTACGAGGGGGGGATTGTGGGGACGATGAGAAATCCCATCTTGCCATGAAAATAATGGGTGTGGCGTTAGCTCGATCCGTTGCGCGCGTCCATGTTGTTTTACGAACATGTTACGACAGGTTACGACCACGACCAAGTTACTACCACCAAAGTCGTAAGTTACGACCATGGTACTACCTTGAAAGTCGTAACTGACGACCATCGTACGTCAGCCAAAGTCGTCACTGACGACCATGTTACGACAACCAATGTCGTCACTGACGACCATGTTACGACACCCAAAGTCGTCACTGACGACCATGTTACGACACCCAAAGTCGTCAGTTGCGACCATTAGACGACCGTTTGTCGTCCGTTAAAGAAGTAAATGACAACTCGGACGACCCATCTGACGACAACTGACGACACGTCGCGACTGAAGTGACGACTCTAGACAAGATTTTCTGCTAAAAAGAAGATATTTTTAGCGAGTTGCCTGTCTTGCAGGTGCATTTTCAACTTTTAGTTCCGGTAGTCCGGCACTAGCAAATGCCTAGTTGGGCCACTTTTTTTGGCACCTGCAAGGTCCCCTATTCCGAGGTATTTGAGCAAATTTAGACAAAAATGTATGGTCGGAGTTGAATTTAGATGAGAACGTGGACTCGGAACGTGTGAAAAACGAGAAAGGCACTTTTGCACGACAAATAATGTATTACTGCTAGAGAGGACTTAACGCCTCGGCGATGACTAGTGGGATTGAAAACACACAAGTAGTCGTGAAATTATGAAACCGGTTTGATTTTTTTCAAACCGGTTTGATTTCTTTCAAACCGGTTTGAAAAAAATCAAACCGGTTTGATTTTTCTAAAACCGGGTTTAGCGAGGCTACCTTTGATGATATAAGTGTATCAAGTTGAATAGCATTTAATCTCGCAACACCATGATAGGTAGACCACTGGTTTACAAACCGGTTTGATTATTTTCAAACCGGTTTGAAAATAATCAAATCGGTTTCAAAAAAATCAAACCGGTTTGAAAATAATTAAACCGGTTTGATTTTTATTTTTCTGTGACGCTACATAGAGTCCAGTAGAACATGATTCCAACGCATCATTCGCACATTATTTATTTCTACAGTACGAAGGTACCTTTCTCATATCTGGATCTTCATTGCCACAAAGGTGTCAATGAAGAGAGAAATGATTCATCTGTCGATTTATTTTACGTCATCCAATCTCAATAGGGGACCTTGCTGAGTATCATACCTAGAGGTATTTGTTTAGGGCGGTTTGGTACCATACCAGCAAGACAGGCAATTTTCTACTTTGGCAATAAGTATCGCCAGAGGGAGTCGTCAGTTGTCGTCAATAGATTTTTGAGGTCGTCAACCGTTTATCAGTTGGGTCGTCAGAGGTCGTCACAAAAGTCGTCAGGGGTCGTCAGGGTCATTTTTTGGTCGTCACTTGGGTCATCAGTGGTCGTCAGGTGGAGTCGCATGGGTCGTCACTGTAGATCGCTTGGTTAGTCAGTTTGGGTCGTTAGTCGTCATGGTCGTCATCGAGTTGTACTGTTCGGGACTTGCTCTAACTGTACTTCTTAGTAGAAGGTCGTGAAGTCGTCAGAAGGGTCGTCAGAGTCGTCAGAAGGGTCGTCAAGAGGTAATCGACGAGTTGTAACATTGGTCGTCAAACGGTCGTCACATAAAGTCATCAGGGTCGTCAAAAAGTCTTCACCAAAAGTTGTCAGGTCGTCAAAATGTCGTCACACGGAGTCGTCAGGGTCGTCAGATGGTCGTGAAAGTCGTCAGATGAGAAAAAAATGCCAACGTCGTCACTTGTCGTCAGTTTGGCTCGCCAAAAACTTCCACGTGGCAAAGTTGCCTGTCTTGCAGTGTCACAAGAAAAAATGATCTATTCATAGGGTCATTGAGGGGGTCATGCGGGTTATTTAGGGGGTCAATGACCTTGTCATCCGAATCTCGCCCGGAGTTTTTGCACCCGAGTACGGATGCAAAAAGACCTCCGGCGGCCAAGATCTTCGGACACTGCACTTGGGTGCACCTCAAAACAGTGTCTGGCCGGAAAAAAGGTACCTGTGGCATGTACTAATTCCTACATATATTTTCTACGGATGTCATAGGTCTTACCAAAGGGGCAGATGATAGGACGAGTGAACTGCTAGTTAATTTTGCTAACAAGACATAGGTATCTCAATTTAGCCGCCTGCTGAATTTCCAATATTACCAGCAGCTGATGCAAGATTTTTTAGCAGAAGATGTTATTTTTCGGTGGAAGTGAACTGTTGGTGTTCATACCGATATACCGGATTATAAGTAGGTGTATGGGTTACCTATCTAGGGCGTAGATCAATAGGCCTTCGGTAGGAGTAGCATAACTTCCTGGGATGACACACATAATAGTTTTAAGTTAGAAGTGTAGTCATTATAAACATAAGAACTTTCATGATTAAATTATGTGCATACATGAAATATGTGTTGCTCGATGAGAAGAATTTTTTCAACTGTACCTTTTTAGTACCATTTGGTGAGTAATGATCATTATTGATCTTATCAGAACTTGTGCATTTTGGTATTGTGAAAACGTGAATGTGTTTAATCTTAATGGCAATAGAATATCAACCTGTGCCAAACTTGAACTGTTGTAATGACGCCTCGCAATTTCGAGACATGTTCTTTGGCTTGACAGTGTATTGCATGGCATGTGGCTCCTCAAACTTTCATTTTAAAAGTTTTAAACAGTATTTCTTTGTTTCAGGAAGTAGTTGCAAGAGGAGGGAACATTATATCCACATTCTCTTCATTGCCGAGTTAGTGCTATTGTGACAGCATTGTCCTAGCAGTGTCATCGTGGCTTCTTTGGTCGTTCCTTTTTTGGTCATTGCTTGTTTGGTTGTGGCATTGTTGCTCATGGCATCGTTGTTGCATTGTGGTGGACTTGTCATTGCTCCGTCATGTTGTGGTCTTGTCTTGTCATGGGTTCGTGTGGTGGGTTTATTGTTGTGACCTTGCTGTGGCATCGATATGGTGTTGTTGCCTTTTTGTTGCTGCATTGCCAGACCTTGTCTTGTCGTTGGTTTGCGTGTTGGGTTTATCCATGTGGCTTTGCTGTGGCATCGTTGTAGTTTAGTTGGCTGCGGAATTGCTGAAAGAACAATACACCTGGGTGATAGCTTTGTGCGTTGGAGCGATTAGGACTGTTTCAGTTGTGGTCTTCTTTTTGGGGTGGGTGCTTGAGGTACATTTATATACTAATGTCACCGTTGTGGTTTGTGGGATTTTACTTTTTTGATGGTGATGGCTTTTCTAAATGGACAATATGCTTAGGTGGTAGAATTGGGGTCTTTTTACTAGCGGTTCTTGGTGGTGGTATTGCGTTAAAGACAATTCACTGAGGTTGTTGGATTTTCTACCGTTGTCTCATAAATGGAGTTGAGTTTCTTTTGGGGGATAATAAAAGTCCACAGGCCGGTGGCTTCTTTGGTCTAACAATTTTTGGGTGTGCGTTAACCTAAGTTTCAAATTACTATTATTACTTTTACTGTAAAGGGGTCAGTAATTGAGTAAGTTCAGTAACGAAAAAAGTAATAAAGTAAACTTTGTGCAACTTTACTGAAGGCCCATCAGGTTTCTATATGAGACTCACCCTCCGCTTCAAGGACAGTAAAATACTGCCTTTGACAGTATTACAGTAAAAAAAGTAAACTTTGCACTTGCATTATTTGCAATCATTTAAAATATTATGCAAGTAGTATTAAACATATAATCCCCATCTTAGATCATTCAACATATGCCAAGTAGTATTAAACATATAACCCCCTTTAAGCTTCTCTATTCGCTATCCCCGTCATCCCGGTCATCCCCATCATCTGAACTCTTGTCTGTGCCTTCCTCCGCCGGCTGCATCCCCCCGCCATCATCTTCTTCGACATCCTTCTTCACAATCTTTAAATCTGGGTCTGGATATTTATCATAATAATCAATGACCATTTCATAGAAATCCCAATACATCTCAAATTTGTCATACAGCAACTCAGACTGGAATTCCAAGTTTAACTCTTTATCAAATCCCTGATATGTTCCCAACACAGTGTAAAAGTATCCAAATCCATTCCCTGCCTTCTGTGTCATTGTCTTGAGGGGCCCTGTCCTCACACACTTTGTTAGCACTGCACAATGAATCGCATGAAACTTCCCAGTACGATCATGATCTTCATCATAGAATCCCAACCCTTCATACTTTGCCGACACCCAAGCAGCATGGACATCATTCCCTTTGATGTTGAACTGCATGTCCTCCCGTTCCTCAAGGTAGGCATGAAAGACTCTCTTAGGCTCTATAACAATGTCCTCTGTAATATCCCCTTGACAATACTCATCTAACTTGCAATACTGAAAGTCCTCATCACTCCAAAGCACACCAGCCCGCTGAGCCTGCTTGCGTTGTGTCTCATTCTTCTGTCTTGCAAAGGCCGCACAATTGACTGACTGCTTCTTGGTCTTCTCTGAGCCCAAGTTGGTCCGCTTACCTGTCTTTTGGGCTTTCATTGCCTTCCACTGTCATTCAGCTTGTCCGCACCCCAAAACAAGAGAACAAGTTAGACAGGCAGATAAGCAGGTAATGAGTACCACTTGTGCCACTCATAGGAAACAGTCGTAGGGTTACTGGCAGTAATCCAAATGCTCTCCCGACTGAAGAATCCACGTTTCTTGACAAAGTCATCTCTCTCTGCCCAAAACTTGTCAACCACCTGTGCCAATACCACATTGGGATCTGGATCATTTATCTGCCTTCTTGGTAGTATCACCCTCTTGATGAACTCCTCAACAGCAATGTTATTCATAGGGTCCTTGTGTGCTTCGGAGTGTGCAATAATGGTAGGGTGAGGAGAACAAAGATAAGCAACGCTGGCACCATTTGTTAACAACCTTGGCTTATAGTGCTCCCAAATAGAAGTGGCATTGGCAACAGTCTTGGCTTGCAACTCCATAGGGTCCGATTCTTCTTCTACTTCAAAGTCTTCTTCATCATCTTCAATGTCATCTTCATCTACGGACTCCTCCTCCTGCTCCTCCCCAATCTCACCCTCTGACACTGTCTCCTTTGAGATATTCTTTGCAAATCTATCCATCTTATTCTCTTCATTGAACTCTTCGACAAAGAAATGTGAATAGGTGTGTTAGTCTCCTATGCAGCATGTGTCAATTAATAAATAGAAAACAGGGACTTACGCTTCAGCCATTCCCTATCAGCCTTTGTCAACTTTAATTTTGACAACTCCATGTGGGGCATTTTTGAGTCAAAGAACATCTTCATAACGTTTTTCATCCCGGGCTCCAGCAATCTATCCGTTTGTGTAACATAATAATATAACTTATCCATACCACCCACCATAGTGTCTGCAATCCGCAATATACGATACACCGGATAGCGTGCTTGAATAATAGCAAAGAGGCACTTCCAAAATTGAGTTGAGTTGAATATATCAGCAAGGAAACCAATTTTTTTATAATCAACAAAAACAGGGTCCCGGGTACAAGCCTGAAGAGTGGTCTTGAGACGAAAGACACGGAGAAATTGTAGAACCTCACCAGCCATTCGGCACTCAGAGGGACGCAGAAGATTGATTGCCCTGCCTTTGTTGTGGGACTTCGAGTGCTTAACCCAGACGGAACGGGGTCCATGCATGGTGGATCCAAATACTTCACGGGCCTGGTATAAATCAAACGAAGAATTAGAAAACATGGATCAGTACGCAATAAAAATCAAGAAAAACTCACCACTTTGCATAGTTTTCCATATTCACGTAGACATGGCATGACCATCAACTTCTCCACAATCAACGACACAACATGCTCTGCTCCATGTTCAACTACCGCACAAGGATAATGCTGTGATATGATTGCACCTGCCTTCTGGACGTTAGAAGCCCCATCAAACATGATTTGGGTGACACTGTGTTTCTTAATGTTCTCTAATGTACAAAGAACTTGCAACATCTCGGTGGCAATGAAGCGGGCGTCCTTTCTCCCGCCTTCGCTCATGTGAGCGGAGCAGTCAATGACATCCAGTACACATGCCGGATTCCCTGGGGAGCAGGCCAATACATTGATTAACGGTGTGGTCTTGATTGTTGCCCCGTCACCGTAAACCGAAATGCTATACATGTCCGGATCTTCAAATAGCTTGGAAACTTCCTCCTGATAATATGACTCGAACGTAGCATCAAGCAACTTACCGCCTACCTCCATGCGATCCGGAGGCTTATACTCAGGACCACACTGTTGGACTGCTCGCACGAATCGTCTTAGAAGGATGCATTCACCAAGCCTGAATGCAAGCGAGTTAGCTGAAATAAAACGGGCAAAAGCAACATTAGCAGCCCTTACTGCATCCGGATGACTGCGGACCCCCACACTCGAATGAAACTGGCTCGATAGAAGTGTTTGAAGGGTCCCTTTTTGCTTTTTGTTTGAAGAGGAGGATAAAGATACTGTGGTGACACTGTTAGTAATGGGGGATGAGTCTGTGACATCCAATACTTCCAAAGATACTCCCCTTTTTTACCTCTTTTGGACAGAGTTGAAATGGTCCTGAGGTCAGTAGTGTCAAGGCTTGCATTTAACTTTGCAATTGTTTGACGCTGGAATGCTTTCGTGTCGTACTTGGTGTGGTACAAGTTGATGTAGGCTTCCTTGTAGCGGGGAGCAATTACCCCTTTACATGACTTGATGTCCTTGACAATTCCCACCACATGACCTAATGCCTTTGTGGCATTGTGCTCAAACCACTCTTGTCCACAGTGTCCACAGCGCCACTTCTTGCGGCCGGTCACATCGTCCGTATATTTTGTCACCATGTCTGAATCCCAGATGGTATTGAGACTTAACGGAGTAATCTGTATCATGGGAGGGTGTGGCATATCCCTGTCATCTAACAGATCTTCTAACTGCCGTGGAGTCAGGTCATCCGGGAACTCATCTTCGGGTTCAGGTGCACTTGAGTCAAGCATTGAAACCATTTGCAATGGTCTGTCAGCCACCCTTCATGTGACATGGGGTTTGTATTACATGGAGAAGGGAGGTGGGAGAAGATGACTGGTTAGGGACGGCAGAGGTACAATGAAATAGATAAAAAAGACAAATGGGAATACTCACCACTGGAATGGAGTGTACCCCTCCTTTGTTTCACCCTCCTGCACTAATGACACGAGAGCGCACAGCATGGGGTTTGTATTGAATGGAGGAGAGATGTGGGAGGAGATGGCAGGTGAGTGTTGATGTGTTTCAATTAAATAGTTAAAAAAATGAAAAATGGGAATACTCACCACTGGATTGGAGTTTTTCCCTCCTTCTTTTTCAGGCGGCTGCGCTGATGCCTAGAGAGGGCACGGCTTGAGGCGTTGGGTTGTATTGAATGGAGGAGAGATGTGGGAGGAGTTGGCAGGTGAGTGTTGATGTGTTTCAATTAAATAGTTAAAAAAATGAAAAATGGGAATACTCACTACTGGATTGGAGTTTTCCCCTCCTTCTTTTTCAGGCGACTGCGCTGATGCTGCGAGAGGGCGCGGCGTGGGGCCTGGGGTTTGTATTGAATGGAGGAGAGGCGTGGGAGGAGATGGCAGGTTAGGAGATGATGTGTTTCAATTAAATAGTTAAAAAACAAAAAATGCGGAATACTCACCACTGGAGAGGAGTTTTCCCCTGCTTTTTTTTCAGGCAACAGCGCTGATGCTGCGAGAGAGTGCGGCGTGGGGCGTGGGGTTTGTATTGAATGGAGGAGAGGCGTGGGAGGAGATGGCAAGTTAGGAGACGGCGGGTTTCAATTAAATAGTAAAAAACGAAAAATGGGGAATACTCACCACTCACCAATGGAGGGGAGTTTTACCCTGCTTTTTTTCAGGCAACTGCGCTGATGCTGTGAGAGAGCGCGGCGTGGGGCCTGGGGTTTGTATTGAATGGAGGAGAGGCGTGGGAGGAGACGGCAGGTTAGGAGATGGCGGGTTTCAATTAAATAGTTAAAAAACGAAAAATGCGGAATACTCACCGCTGGAGAGGAGTTTTCCCCTGCTTTTTTTTCAGGCAACTGCGCTGATGCTGCGAGAGAGCGCGGCGTGGGGCGTGGGGTTTGTATTGAATGGAGGAGAGGCGTGGGAGGAGATGGCAGGTTAGGAGACGGCGGGTTTCAATTAAATAGTTAAAAAACGAAAAATGGGGAATACTCACCACTCACCAATGGAGGGGAGTTTTACCCTGCTTTTTTCAGGCAACTGCGCTGATGCTGTGAGAGATCGCGGCGTGGGGCGTGGGGTTTGTATTGAATGGAGGAGAGGCGTGGGAGGAGATGGCAGGTTAGGAGACGGCGGGTTTCAATTAAATAGTTAAAAAAACGAAAAATGCGGAATACTCACCAATGGAGAGGAGTTTTCCCCTGCTTTTTTTTCAGGCAACTGCACTGATGCTGCGAGAGAGCGCGGCGTGGGGCGTGGGGTTTGTATTGAATGGAGGAGAGGCGTGGGAGGAGATGGCAGGTTAGAAGACGGCGGGTTTCAATTAAATAGTTAAAAAACGAAAAATGGGGAATACTCACCAATGGAGGGGAGTTTTACGCTGCTTTTTTTTCAGGCAACTGCGCTGATGATATGAGAGGGCGCGGCGTGGGGCGTGGTTTCTGTATTTCAGCTAGGGGAGTGGGAGATGGCGGCGGCGGGGGAAATTCTCATTGTTGTTTTTTGCGATGTGCAATGAAGTGAAGGGAATAGCTGCAGCTGTGGCTGCATTGCGTGTGCATAAGCAGAACATGAGGCCACGAGCAGCTGGCACAAGTGCGTGAGCTAGCATGTGGCCAGACCGCATCTAAAAGTTACTTGGGAGTGATTCCGGGCTAAAACTATCTGTTACTGGGCTAAGACGCACTTTACTAAAAAGGTGCACTTACATGCCCTCACAGTAAAGTGAAGGAAACACAGTAGCCGAGAGTAACAGGAAGGGCCGAAAAAGGCAGTAAGAATCCAGGAATTGGATTTCCGGAGTAAAATCCTCAGTAATTTGAAACTTAGGCTTTAACCATGAAACATTTTTTTGGTGTAAGTAGAACGTTAACCTTTAAAGCATTTTTTGGTGATGTGTTTATGTTCTGCGTTAACGCTGAAAACGATTTTGGGCTGTGCATTTGCGTTGAAAACCATTTTTGGGCTGTGTAAACATTGTAAACATCTTTTTGGTGATTCATTTACATCGTACATCTACATTATGGAAATTTATATGTGGTGTGTTTACGTTGAAAACCATTTTTGGGTGTTTGTTATCCTTGAAACACTTTTTGGTGTAAGTAGTATGTTTATGTTGAAACCAATTTTTTGGTGATGCCTTTATGTGGTGAGTTTATGCTGAAAACTATTTTTTGGTGCGCGTTAACCTTGAAATTTTTTTTGGTGTAACAGTACGTTAATTTTGAAAGCATTTTTTGTCAATGCATTTGTGCGGAGCATTTACGTTGAAAACCATTTTTGGGTGTGTTTTAGACTTGGAACAGTTTTTGGTGTAAGTGGTACGTTAAAGTTGAAAGCATTTTTGGTGATGCGTTTAAGTGATGTGTTTACTTTGAAAACCATTGTTGGGTGTGTATTTGCATTGAAAACCATACTTGGGTTGTCTAAACCTTGTTAAAAAATTTGAGTCTACTATGTATATCCGTGCAGAGCATATACATTATACGCAAGTAAAACCTTTATTGTTGCAGGCGAATGGAATCTGTGTTAATTTTATACTTGGCACGTCTGATCTCAAGAATGGTTTTTCTGTGACTTTTGTAATAAACATTGCTTTCCTTAGTGCTTTGCTCCTTTGTCTTTTGTTTGTATCTTTCCTTTCTTCTTTTCCTATCATTTTTGGTTTTCATCACCTTAGCTTCTATGCTAAGCCTTTTTGCTTCTTCCTAGGAAGAATCTACAATATTTGTAAAAATCACATACAGCATAAGCTATTGAAACCAATTTTAAGAAAAAGAGGATGTCATATGTTCTCACTTTCAGTGCAGTTCATGGATGATGCTTGTGATCTGCTATGATGTGACATTTTAAACAGAAATGATGAAGAATTTAATATTTTCTAATTTGGAGTACGGTTGTGTCAAGTTCAATAGATTATGAGACGAACAAAGTGTTCTATCGCCTGATCAATAGTTCAAGTTGTAAGTGATACGTCTGCATTGAAAATAAATTATGATGTGTTTCCTTCACGATAGCACAATGCACTTATGTGATGTGTCCGTTGAAAATATTTTTTGGCGAAAACGATTTTTGGTGAAGCGATAGTGATGCATCTGCGTTGAAAATATGTTATGATGTGTTGCCTTAACGATACCGCGATGTGTTTACTTGATGTGTCCGTTGAAAATACTTTTTCGCAATGTGGTTCAAGATGTAAGTAACGCGCTTCTATTGAACATATTTTTTGGTGACATGTCTAATGTACCACGCTAACATGAAAAATATTTTTGGTGATCCCTGTCATGTGAAGTATGCCTTATTTAGCGTGATGCATTCATGTGATGTGTCCGTTGAAAATATTTTTTGTCAAAAACAATTTTTGGTCAAAAACAATTTTTGGTCAAGCGATAGTGATGCATCTGCGTTGAAAATATATTATGATGTGTTGCCTTAACGATAGCGCAATGTGTTTACCTGATGTGTCCGTTGAAAATACTTTTTTGCAATGTGGTTCAAGATGTAAGTAACACGCTTCGGTTGAACATATTTTTTGGTGATGTGTCTAATGCACTACGCTACCATGACGAATATTTTTGGTGATCTCTGTCATGTGAAGTATGCCTTATTTGCCTTGTTGTCCGCTAATGCTGAAAATATTTTTTGGTGATGTGTCTAACGTACTATGCTAATATGAAAAATTGACATTTTTGGTGATCCCTGTCATGTGAAGTATGCCTTATTTGCCTTTACATTAGAAACCAATGATGTGTTCATTGACCATTTTTGGGTGTGCGTTAAGATTGAAAACAATTTTTGGCAAAGTTATAGCATGATGCTTTGTGTTCATTAACCATTTTTGGGTGTGCGTTAAGATTGAATTTTTTTTTGCAAAGTGATAGCGTGATGCGTTTGTGTTCATTAACCACTTTTGGGTGTGCGTTAAGATTGAAAACAGTTTTTGGCAAAGTGATAGGGTGATGAGTTTACCTGATGTGTTCAATAGCACAATTTTTGGCCATGTTAAAAATTAATTTTAGATATATTTTTGAAGGTAATCACAAATCAACAGTGATTGAATACCCATGCATATAAAACAAAAAAATCAGGATTTTTCGGGTATTGTAAGCAGTGTTTCTATGAATTCACCTATAAAGTTCAAAAGTGAAAAAGCGTCTCCTGAAAATGGAGAAGGAAAAGAATTTTCGCTCAATGATAAACTAAGATTTTTCAAGAAAAAATCTTGATATGTAGGTATCCCTCATATCTAGTAAAGCTAGTAGCATGCCTGCCGCCTGCCAAAATTATTCCGGAAACCTAGGTATCCTTTCTCAGGCACAAGAAAAGAAAAGTATGAGTATAATTTCTCTAATATCTAGATTGTTCATTAATTATATCATTAAAAATTGATGAAGCCAAATCTCCCTTCAACCCATTTACGTCAGTTCCATCCACCATTCAAACAACATCATGCACAGGATATGTGTCATTGGTCAACCATACATCATCACACTGCAAACGAAAAACACCCGCAAAACGTCAGAGTGTACGGGGAGGTTACCAGAATTTCAAGAGTGTAGGGGCGGGTTCCCGGTTTTTTATACATTACTTAAGCCACATTTTCATTTATCACGCTAAGCTTTGAAGCAAAAAAATCTTCGGAGTGGTTGTTTGTTTCATGACTCACATTTAGCAAATCACGAGTTGTAAACAGCATATCACCTGTTGGGTCTAGTTTTGGTTTCAATTCTAGGCTTGATCTATGATTTTATTTGGCGAGTGGGTACTGGGCCTATTAATATTTTCAAAATATTGTACGTCTATCAGAAGTGACTGCGCCAAAAAATGAGAACATAACAGGGGATGAAATTTGGTGCAGTGTGCCTACGTGTTTGTTACTTATTCCTTTGAATTCTTTCACCTAATTCTTGTAAGGTATATTCGTATGATAATATAGTTATAGTACGTATGGTACCGTACTACAACACCAGTGCTTGACCCAGAAGCAACTGTAGCAATGTGCCCTCTCACTGCTTTCACATCACAAATATATTATTTTCAATTACATCACTGATACCCCACCGGCCCATCATGGGAACGGCCAAAACTCAGTCCACAGACTGAGTTGTCCCTCCCGCCTTGCCCGCCATGTTGCCAACAACAATTGACAGCGGCGGGTATATTTTGGGGGCGAGTTATCATGAACTCATCTTGTTTTACACTATTATACGTCAATTTTTTTCCAATTAAATAGTTACAGGCCTACCGGCAAAATCGCCAAAACTCAGTCCACAGACTGAGTTATCCCTCCCGCCTTGCACCGCCATGTTGTCCAGAACAATTGGCAGCGGCGGGTATATTTTGGGGGTGAGTTATCATGAACTCGTCTTGTTTTACACTATTGTACTCACCACACGTCCATTCTTTTTTATTAAATAGTCTCAGGTCTACCGGCGAAATCACCGAAACTCAGTCCACAGACTGAGTTATCCCTCCTGCCTTGCACCGCCATTTTGCCAACAACAACTGGCAGCGGCGTGTATATTTTGGGGGTGAGTTATCATGAACTCGTCTTGTTTTACAGTATTATACTCACCACACGTCCATTTTTTTCAATTAAATAGTTTGAGGTCTACCGACGAAATCGCCAAAACTCAGTCCACTGACTGAGTTATCCCTCCTGCCTTGCACCACCATGTTGCCAACAACAATTGGCAGCGGCGGGTATATTTTGACCACACGTCCATTTTTTTCAATTAAATGGTTTCAGGCCTACCGGCGAAATTGCCGAAACTCAGTCCACAGACTGAGTTATCTCTTCCGCCTTGCACCGCCGTGTTGCCAACAACAATTGGCAGCGATGGGTATATTTTGACGGTGAGTTGTACTAAACTCGTCTTCTTTTACACTATTATACTCATCACAAGTACTTTTTTCAATTAAACAGTTACAGGCCTAGTCGTGAAATTCCCGAAACTCAGTCCGCAGACTGAGTTTGGGATTTTGCTTTGCACCGCCGTGTTGCCAACGACAATTGGCAGCGGCGGGTATATTAAGAGAGGTGAGTTATGATGAATACAATTATTTTTACACTTGTTTTGACTACATCTAATTTTGGATTATTTTATTTCAGGCCAGGCACGGGAACAGCCGAAACTCAGTCCACAGACTGAGTTTGGCATTTCGCCTTGCACCGCCATGTTGCCAACAACAATCGGCAGCGGCATGTAAATATTTACGGTGAGTTATCCTGAAATCAAACTATTTTACAATTGTTTTCATTTCAGCTTAGTTTCAATTAAATAATTAATCTTCTTCAACCATGGTGATATGGTCCACAGCATCGTTTTTTAGCTTGGGGCTGAAATTTTTGCATGTGTGTCATGTCGTTTTGTGGGCAATGTGTTGGGTGGGCCCCTAAATGTGGTGATGTAGTATGCTGAATTTTATTAGTGGAGATAAATTATTACACAAACTCTTCTATTACTGTAGTCCAACAGTAGGTAGTCCTCCCGGTAACCCTCCTGTACGTTTCAGTAGCCCTCCCGTACACTCCGATAACCCTCCGGTACTCTCCGGTAGCCTACCCGTACACTTCCAGTTACCCTCCCGTACACTCCCGGTAACTCACCTATATACTTCCGGTATGCCACCGGTAAACATTTTTTAGCATCTAGGTAATGCAGTTATAGCCACTAATTAGATTGATATTGACTCTAAGACTTACTGAGAAGTCTGTTTTCCTGTAAAAAAAGTACCAATTCCTATCGTACGTAGAAAAAAATCGAAAAGCTTCTTTTGGTCTCTAATTTCCGGTAACCCCCCAGTAGGCTTCGGTAACCCTCCCGTACACTAGTTTACCAGAGGGTTACAGAAGTGTACCGGGAGGTTACCGGAAGATACCATTCCTGGGGCTCCGGTAACCTCCCCGCACACTTGAGTGTACAGGGAGGTTACCGGTGTTTTTTGTTTGCAGTGCATAAGCTTCCCAACTTCCATCTTCAATCATCCGCACGGCAAATCTTCACTTTCTCTTTTGGTTTTTATCTATGTCCAGACACCATTTCTTCTTTTCTCACGAAAGCCACCATTTCTTGCTATACTCCCATCACTCTGTAATCTCTTGCTGCCAATTGGCTGTCTTGTTTCCTCTTTCCATGTTTCAATTTGCACATCACCACTGTGTTCCTGCCAATATAACATTCCCCATCACTTAGCTGTGATGGAGATATTTCTTGTCCTGCCATTTGTGTTGATGAAATCCATCTCCCCAGCAGTGTTTTACCTTTTCTGCCTTGAGACAGAGATCCCCTTTCTGACTTGTCATCTAGAGACTCAATGCAAGCACTGACTCAAGAATATCATCAAAAAGGTCTTCCACTTTGACACAATTAGAAAACCATTTGAGAAAATTAAAGAGATTCTGAGTGAGATCAGTTAATTTCTAACAGCAATCAGATCATTTCTTGCATTCACAATAAAATATGGATAAGGATAATTTGTGAATGTTTGTTGAAGTGCTAGATGTATTGCTCGACATCTCATACAGTGTGTCCTGTTTTTCGTGTCCTCTTGTTTGTGTCCATATTGAAACTCTAATTAATCGAGTCTGGTCTGATGCGTCATCTTGTTGTTTGATTGATGTCACTCCACTGCTACTGTCATCTTGATAGAGGACACGTTGGTGGTTTGCAAACCAAATGACGTCCATTTCATTATTCCTGTCCCATGTACTATGTACAAGCAAATGAATACCAACCTTCTTTAGCATATGAAGTTTGCGTCAGACATGGCCATTGTCTGTTGGATGGATTGCAGTCTGATGGCAATCTATGGAATGGTTGTATTTCTCCATTATGTCCCTTGCGCTGAGATTCACATTGGGTGCAAAAAATCATTTCATAGTATGTCTGTTGCAATGGATATTTGTCCTGAAATCTGAAATCTGATACCTACCCTAATTTTGTACCACGTCCACACAATTCTACGTGTTTTGCCTGCCGCCTGCCAAAATCTCGGAGAAACCTAATTTTTTCTTTTCAGGCAGTGGAGAGTTCACCCGTCCTGCAGATGATACATCTGTCGATTTATTGCATCTTCCTATCTGAATAGGGAACCTTGCTGATGCTTGAATCCCCATTGGGACACCAGTCCCATTGGGGCACCAGGGCCTATGGGGAAATGAAAATGTCCCCACTTTGGTATTGTACTACTATTGTATGTAGTTGTGATACTGGCAGTGCCCTGCTAAGTAGGCTCTAATAAGCAGAGTAACCTAATAATGTACCTCAAAAAATTTGACATAGTAATTATCCCTACCTTGATCAGAATCCCCATTGGGGCACCAGCAAACGATTTCAAGACAAAGTGCCACAACCCAGGAGAAAAACATCCAGTTCTAGAGCTGGACGAATTTTTTGTCCAGTTCTAGAACTGGGATGGTGTCCTAATGGGATCCAACATATACAAACCTCACCCCAGCAGATCCCAACCTATTTGAACAACCCAGAGGTGATCGATTCTCGCACAAAAATGGTTTCCAGGCCCCCCTCAAATGCCAAAAGATACCAATTTCAGGGATCCTATGCTCCAAACGAAGTGAGTGCAGCCTCCATAAAACATAATTGGTATCTTCACGATTTACAGTCTTCCAATGAACTGGATCAAAAGAACCACAGGGTCATTAATGCTAATCAGATCACTAGTCCAGAATTTGACTAACAATAATGTCTAGTCCAGATTTGGACTAACAATAATATCTAGTCCAGATCTGGACTAAAGATTTGAACTTTTTACAAAATCGACTAGAAGGAGGGGCCATTCAGCCCCGCTGACATCACCAATGAACTACTCACAAAAAATTAGCCTTAGAAACCTATCACCACCCACCATGTCTGTCACAAGAAGTTTGTAGTAGTCGCCGCCAAAAATTACTACAAGCCCCATGCTTTCTCCTATGTTATTGGTACTTTTGGCCAGGATTTGTGATCAGACCAAAACACAACTGACATTGAAACCAGGGAGTCAAGAATGTGAGTTGAGAATTCTGAGCATGATGCATCATAGGCGGCGATAAAAAAGAATAAAGAAGGAAAAACTCAAATAACTAGTCCAGTCCAGCTGGGCAAGACATTAAAATTAGGCCAGAACTAGACTAGTAATAGAGATAAAAAATACCGTTCTGATTGGCGATAAGAACAAAGGGGCTAAAATGATCCATATTGAATGACTTTTACAAGCATAAACATTGCATCATTAGATTCTTGTCAGCAGGAACACACACACGTATGCATGCTCTCCATAACTTATTCATGTTGTCAAGAAACATCCAATGTTTTCAGAAAGCACCAGGATCTCAAGCCCATGGTTGATGGATCAATTTCACAGATGATCAATGGTTGAAAGGGTACATATGGGCGACCTCAAAGTAGATATGGTGAATTTTTACAATACATTTATTTTTTCATATAGTAAGGGAGACTTACTTGACTTGGATTATATGAACAACGTGATCGCACAGAAATAAGGTGATGTGTTGGCATGATGTGTGAATTTTTTGTATAGTGGATATATGCCACAAACGGCATATCTCCAAAGCCAGAAGGACTGATGCTGAGCTAAACAGATGGGCATGTTGCTGCAAGGAGTACAATAAATTCTTGTTGGGCTTAGATTTGGACAATAGAGAAAAACAAACAAAAAAATGTCAAGAAACTGGGTGGAAGGATCTTAGAATGTGACAGGACTTATAAACCTTTTTTACAGTTGGTTCTTGCATTATTTGAAGTGATACAATACAAACATTATTAGGGGAAACATATGGTGACCAAAAGAAATACCAGACTCAACTGGAAAGCTCATCAGGTAGTTGGACATAAGTAAAAAATAGTTTCCTTGGGACATCAGAGGCTTTTGTTAGTTCCAAATCCATCATAATGTAAACAAATTGTTAGTAAGTTGTTAGTTAAAACTAAGGCTTACTAAGAAATGTATGAATGTTTTGTACTGTGTCTAAAATCACATGAAACTGCTCATGTTAGTAATATGTTAGCAATTTTAAGACTCCTACCAAATGGGCTGATTTTTGCTATCTTACTTACAATTACTAACAAGGTCCATTTTTGCTTGTAAGTAAGATTACTAACAATGTCCGTTTTTGCTAACAGTTTAACTAGCAATATTTCAAACATAATATGTTCTTTGGCTCCCGCATATTTTCTAACAAACTTACTAACACCAGTGCACTACTCCACCTTTGACACAATATTAGGAGTATCATGGAGACTTCATTTTCTCCTCTGTGTGCACTAAACTAATTTTTGGAGAATCAAATTTTCTACTAATATAGGAGGTAGTGCAATACAAATGAAAAGTATTCCTCACAACTAGAATTAGAGGCAGTCACACTAATAAGTGATGTATAACTGGGTTTAAAAGGAATTCTATAGCATCAGCAGTATCGGCATCATCAAAATTTGGAGGAGAAAAGTTCAACGGAGGAGACAATTCTAAGAGGAAGTATTTAACGCCTTTTGTTGCTTTTAGAAGTCCAAGTAAATGACAGAGTAACTGGGGGATGAATGAGTAGATACAAAATAAAAGAGTAAGGGAAAGATCCCCTAACAGAGAATGGAAGCAAGGTAGAAGAAGCAATTGAAAGTGACGGAGACGTAAGAGGAAGATGTGAGATGGCAGATGTGAGAGATAAGTCAGAGAAAAATGAAACAAATATGGTTCAAAAGGATTAAACCAAAATCTCTTTTTGTGAAATGTTTCAACACCAACAAAATCCATTTGTAATAGTTCAAATCAAGGAGATAAGAGAAGGCATCAATGAGGAAGAAGACTGGATAGAAAGATATATAACAACCTCCAGAGAGGGAGTTGGGAAGTGGCCAGAGCAGAGAAATAAAATGGGTAGAACTTATTGTGTAGCAGATGAGATGAAAAACAGTATCTCATTCATGAAAAGAGTCAACACCCACAAAGAATCTTGGTGCCAAAGCTGACAAGACCATGACGTAGCTTTGTTCACCCAGATAAACCACTTCAAATCAAGATTGTCAAGCAAGCAGAAAAGAGTCTGGATAGAACGAAGGGAGATAACATGATCCAGAGAGAGAAAGGTTGATAGGTTGAGAGAAAGTGTCCAGAGAGAAGAGAGAGAGAGAGGGGTCTCGAGAGAGAGGGGGGGGGGTCTAGAGAGAGAGAGAGAGAGAGAGAGAGAGAGAGAGAGAGAGAGAGAGAGAGAGAGAGAGAGAGAGGCAGAGAGAGAGAGAGAGAGAGAGAGAGAGAGAGAGAGAGAGAGAGAGAGAGAGAGAGAGAGAGAGAGAGAGAGAGAGAGAGGAGAGAGAGAGAGAGAGAGAGAGAGAGAGAGAGAGAGAGAGGTCGAGAGTGAGCGAGAGAGAGGTCGAGAGGGAGAGAGAGAGAGAGAGAGGTCGAGAGAGGTCGAGAGAGAGAGAGAGAGAGAGAGAGAGAGGAGAGAGAGGTCAAGAGAGAGAGGAGAGAGAGAGAGAGGTCGAGAGAGGTCGAGAGAGGTCGAGAGAGAGAGAGGAGAGAGAGAGGTCGAGAGAGGTCGAGAGAGAGAGAGAGGTCGAGAGAGAGGTCGAGAGAGGTCGAGAGAGAGGTGGAGAGAGAGAGGTCGAGAGAGAGAGAGAGAGAGAGAGAGAGAGAGGAGAGAGAGAGAGAGGAGAGAGAGAGAGAGAGAGGAGAGAGAGAGAGAGGTCGAGAGAGAAAGAGAGAGAGAGAGAGAGAGAGAGAGAGAGGAGAGAGAGAGAGTCGAGAGAGAGAGAGAGAGAGAGAGAGAGAGAGAGAGAGAGAGAGAGAGGAGAGAGAGAGAGAGAGAGAGAGGAGAGAGAGAGAGAGAGAGAGAGGAGAGAGAGAGAGAGAGAGAGAGAGAGAGAGAGAGAGAGAGAGAGAGAGAGAGAGAGAGGTCAGAGAGAGAGAGAGGCGAGAGAGAGAGAGAGAGAGCGAGAGAGAGAGAGAGAGAGAGAGGAGAGAGAGAGAGAGAGAGAGAGAGAGAGGGAGAGAGAGAGAGAGAGAGAGGGGGAGAGAGAGAGAGAGAGAGAGAGGTCAGAGAGAGAGAGAGAGAGAGAGAGAGAGAGGAGAGAGAGAGAGAGAGAGAGAGAGAGAGAGAGAGGAGAGAGAGAGAGAGAGAGAGAGAGAGAGAGAGAGAGAGAGAGAGAGAGAGAGAGAGAGAGAGAGAGAGAGAGAGAGAGAGAGAGAGAGAGAGAGGAGGAGAGAGAGGAGAGAGAGGAGAGGGAGAGAGAGAGTCGAGAGAGAGAGAGAGAGAGAGAGAGAGAGAGAGAGAGAGAGAGAGAGAGAGAGAGAGAGAGGAGAGAGAGAGAGAGAGAGAGAGAGAGAGAGAGAGAGAGGTTGAGAGAGAGAGGGAGGTTGAGAGAGAGAGGGAGGTTGAGAGAGAGAGAGAGAGAGTGAGGTTGAGAGAGAGAGAGAGAGAGAGGAGAGAGAGAGAGAGAGAGAGAGAGAGAGAGAGAGAGAGAGAGAGAGAGAGAGAGAGAGAGAGAGAGAGAGAGAGAGAGAGAGAGAGAGAGAGAGAGAGAGAGAGAGAGAGAGAGAGAGAGAGAGAGAGAGAGAGAGAGAGAGAGAGAGAGAGAGAGAGAGAGAGAGAGAGAGAGAGAGAGAGAGAGAGAGAGGTTGAGAGAGAGAGAGAGAGAGAGAGAGAGAGAGAGAGGTCGAGAGAGAGAGAGAGGTAGAGAGAGAGAGAGGTCGAGAGAGAGAGAGAGAGAGAGAGAGAGAGAGAGAGAGAGGTTGAGAGGAGAGAGGTGGAGAGAGAGAGGTCGAGAGGAGAGGGAGAGAGAGAGAGAGAGAGAGAGAGGAGAGAGAGAGAGAGAGGTAGAGAGGGAGAGAGGAGGTGAGATAGAGAGGATAGGTGGGATAGAGATATAGATAGAGAGAGAGATAGGTGGGAGAGAGAGAGATATATATATAGAGATCATATATATATATATCGAGATATAGATATATATATATATATATATAGATATATATATATATATATATATATATATATATATATATATGATATATATATTATAGAGAGAGAGAGAGATTATAGAGAAGGAGAGAGAGAGAGAGAGAGAGAGAGAGAGAGAGGAGAGAGAGAGAGAGAGAGAGAGGAGGAGAGAGAGAGATAGAGAGAGAGAGAGAGAGATCGAGAGAGAGAGAGAGAGAGAGAGAGAGAAGAGAGAGAGAGAGAGAGAGAGGTTGAGAGAGAGAGAGAGAGAGAGAGAGAGAGAGAGAGGTTGAGAGAGAGAGGTTGAGAGAGAGAGAGAGAGAGAGAGAGGAGAGAGAGAGAGAGGTCGAGAGAGAGAGAGAGAGAGAGAGAGAGGACATAGGAATTCTAATTATGGACACAGAGGACAGGACAGGGACGTGAGAGGACATGGAGTGTTTACTTCATTTATAGGGTCATTTTTGATACTTTCAGGTGAATATTTCAAGATTGTTGGTTGTTGCATGTACATTACATTCATTTAAGTGCAATCCATGAGGATTGCAGTACAAAAATACTTAAGATACCTTGACATGTGCCTTGATACTGTAATGTAATGTTTGTGAGTCAAAACTTCTGAGGACATGGGGTGGAAATGGGACTCAACACTGACATATGTCCTCGTGTCCACAAAACCCGCATCCTGGAGAAATCAAGGACATAGGACATGTCGAGGACATGTGAAACTAAGAAATCCAGCTCACACCACATTTCACTCAAACCAATCATCACAAATCAAGCCAGTTAACAAGTCAAATAAGAAGAGTCAAAAAGGAGCAAGGAGTCTTGATAGAACAATTGGAGATTTCAAGATCCAGAGAGAAAAGAGAGAGAATCAATAGTTTGCACCAGGCTTCTCTTGAACAAATTCTCACTGAGCATGCTTACCTCTTGTCCAGACTTGTCCACAGATGGTTTCAAACTCTCCCTAGTTGATATGTTAGGCCAAAATCCAGGGAACATTCATATTTCCCTAGGGAAATGTTAAATCTAAGTTTGTCGGAATGCAATATCCAGAGAAATGTTTTTTCATTGGATATTTCATTTTGGCCAAAAAAAGGCGAGAAGCAATTCCTAGTGAACATATGTAATTATTTTCAAATTTTGTGAATAGCCCTAGATTGGTTGTATTTCTATTAGATTCATCCTTTCAATACTCAAGTACTGATTCCTAGCGGCAGTAAAGTTTGGATTCACATTGCCACTCAGGTGTTCTTTGCAATTCCTAGGGAATTCTTATGCATTTGTTTAAATGGGTTCAATTACAATTCCCAGTGAATTGTAATTGATGGTGGGGATCAAGTTGGCACATTTTGATGGAACAGAATTAATGCCAATCTCAAACCGCAGTGTGCCGTATCCTTTGTCTATCACAAGAAAATGATGTAGATACATTAGATTTCTACAGACCCCCAAAGTTCCCCTACGGGAATTGCACTTTTGCCAAAATGCAATATCCATACTGCAAACGAAAAACACCGGTAACCTCCTGGTACACTCGCAAAACATCAGAGTGTACAGGGAGGTTACCGGAATTTCAAGAGTGTACTACATTACTTAAGCCGTATTTTTGTTTATCACGCTAAGTTTTTACACAAAATTAGCCCTAGAGTGTACGGGTGGCATACCGGTAGTTCATGACTGAAACTTCCTCAGTCACGAGTCTGTACATCAAAGATATTTTGTTGGGCCTAGTCCAGTATGTTCTACTAGATGAGGGATTTCTATGAAGCATCCACCAAAAAATCGTTGTGACTGAACAACATGTGTCCACTATTTTGTGACAAGTGTAAACAGAACTCACATGCATTCAATCGAACCCTCTCTTCTAACACAACACTATTCAATTTCAGCCTGACACAGCTTTTCAATACTAACAGAATTGGTTGGCATCAGGTGTTCTCCCACAGGTATAGTATCATCAGAAGACAACATGGCTCGTAAGCAACTGCTTGCAAGTGTACTGGTGGTAAAGCCCCCCGAAATCAGCTAGCAATAAAGGCGGCCCGCAAGAGTGCCCCTGCTGCAGGAGGTTGCAAGAAGCCCCATCGCTATCGTCCTGGAACTGTGGCACTCCGTGAGATTTGTAGTACCAGAAAAGCCGGATCTTCTGATTTGCAAATTTGAATAGCAATAGGGAATCTCAAGGACATGGTTTTGATACCAAGTATCACCAATCATATCAACTTGTGCTTGGTGGTACATCCTCAACAAGTACCAAGTACTTAGTACATCACAAAAAGTACTTGGGGTTGACCACCGAATACTATCGGGTTTTCATGTGCTCATGATACAATAACACAATCTAAGTGTACTGTAGAGGTGCGAAAAGATAAGGCAGTTAGTATGATATGGTTCCACAAACAGATGTAATGTCAGCTATGACTATTGCAGACTAAATTCAGTTTGGTTTCCACTGTTGCATGACTCTCTTTATGAAAGATCTTGCTATAGCAGCACAATAAAGACCGGATGATTAGAAATGTGCAGGGCGAATTCGGTGGGAACTGAAAACCATGAAAAAATGACCTGAATCAAGTGATGCTACAAGTTTGTGAAACTCCCCATCGCATGTTTCAATGTTGAGATTCAATGCTGTGGAGTATTCTTCAACGGCAGGTGCCAAAAAGCCGTTGATTGCTTGGATTTCGCCTAAATTTTGGTGGATTGTAGCAAGATCTTGTTTCATTCTCTTTACCTGTTCATCTGTGTATTGATGGGGAGGAATTCCGTACTCCTCGAGAAATGCAACTCCATCGAGTACTGTGCCAGCGGTGATAACCCTTGCTTTCCGAGGTTATGAAAGGCGTGTTCGCGAATTTCTCTGAATGTTTCCAGTCCAGTTTGGTTATTGATATCGACTAGTGACCATTGCAACTCATTATATGTGCTGATGTTCAGGAATGCTTTTCCAAGTTCAGAATACAATGGGGCCACCGCAGGAAATAAACTCGCATGGAACGCTTTCGTCGTCAGTTGCGTCGTCTGGTAGCCACTTCTTCAATTCTTCGTCAACTACAGTTTCCAGGTACTGGCAGAGCATCCTTGATCCATCGTTGGGGTTCCCGTGTGAGATCATATTGAATGCAAGTTTACAGCGAGTGTCGCCGTTATCAGAATGTAGAACGCCATCGCCGATAAGAGCGAAATAGTCCCCCATCCATGTGTTTTTTGTCGTCTCCACATTCCATGATGATGCTGTGTTCATTATCCACAATCAAGGAACACTTTTGCAGTGTTGACAAGCTGGCAGTTGGGAAGGCAAGGGTGTGAAATAAGAGGAATGGGTGATCTTACCGATTCCATTTTCCCGCGATGGAATTTTTGTCTTGGCATGTCTTGTTACAATACGGAGATTATCGACAGGCTGAAATTTTGTCATGTGTGTCTATAGTATTTGTACTGATTCCTATGTAATATTTTATGCAGGTGTCGCGCCATTTTCCATCAATTGATGCGAATCATACATGTCACCATAAATCTCTATTGTATCGTACACAATCTCTGCATGACACAAAGACCGAAGACCGTGCCAAGCATGGCATTATTATTTCACTAATGGCTCGGACCAAACAAACTGCTCGCCAGTCTACTGGCGGAAAAGCTCCCCGATACCAGCTTGCCACCAAGGCTGCTCGAAGAATGGCCCCTGCATCGGGGTTAAAAGCCTCATCGTTATCGTCCTGGCACTGTTGCACTCGCGAAATCCGCGCTACCAAAAAGCACAGATCTCCTTATCCGCAAGGTGCCATTCCAGCGCCTTGCAAGGGAAGTTCTGCAGGATTTGAATAGGCCAGGTTCCTATCCACATTTCACCGCGGAACGTTTTCAGGCGACTTCTTTGTTGGCTATTCAAGAATCTGTGGAAGCATTCAGCGTCGGACTGTTTGAGGATGCAAACTTGTGTGCGATCCATGCCAGGAGGGTCACCATCATGCCGAAAGACATGCAACTTGCATTGCGAATAAGTGGGGACTCTGAACTGATGCGCCACTAATGCTTTTTGGAGATGGGGAATTTACGTGTGGGTGTTTGAGTGACTCGGTGTGAGGATGGGCTTGTTGGAACCTCCATGGCGTTCATGTCTCAGATTCTGAAATCTCATGCCACTTCAGCTTTAAGTAAAGTGTGATCGACACACGACAGGTCTTGTCCACTTATGATGATGTATCAACCTTGAATAGTGCTATAGTATTAATGATCATGTGGGGCTTTGCTGGTTCTTGGTGCGGAGGAATCGCGTAACATTATTATGCCAACTAATTGAAGAACAATTAATTATGGACACTATAGTTTGTCGTTGTTCTTTTATTATTTATACAGTGCCTATACTCCTTTCTCCCGCACGTTTTGTATGGTCCCCTTCCTATAGTCCCCTTAGTATGACGCTTTGTTGTGTTATGTCAAAGTACTTTCACACCCAACCTCGTTCACTTAAACCTCTCATATTCCCTTCGACTCGCCGAGAGCATATCTTTTGGCATGATGGTAACCCTCCTGGCATGGATGGCACACAAATTTGTGTCTTCCATGAGTCCAATAAGGCATGCTTCAGAGGCCTTCTGTGATGCTGCCAATGCAGTGGCTGTGTAATGCAAATCACCGCGGAAATCCTGCGTAACTTCCCTCAAAAGCGCTGGAATGGTAATTTGCAAATCAGAAGATCCGTGCTTTTCTGGTACTTACGAATCTCACGGAGTGCCACAGTTCCTGGACGATAGCGATGGGGCTTCTTGCAACCTCCTGCAGCAGGTGCACTCTTGCGGGCTGCCTTTGTCGCTAGCTGCTTTCGGGGGGCTTTACCACCAGTAGACTTGCGAGCAGTTTGCTTCGTTCGAGCCATGGTTTCTTCTGATGATACTATACCTTTGGGAGAACACCTGATGCCAACCGGTTCTGTTAGTATTGAAAAGCTGTGTCAGGCTGAAATTGAATAGTGTTGTGTTAGAAGAGAGGGTTCGATTGAATGAATGTGAGTTCTGTTTACACTTGTCACGAGACAGTGACCCATGTTGTTCCGTCACAACAATTTTTTGGTGGATACTTTATAGAAATCCCTCATCTAGTAGAACTTGCTGGACTAGGCCCAACAAAGTATCTTTGATGTACGGACTCGTGATTGAGGAAGTTTCAGTCATGAACTACCGGTATGCCACCCGTACACTCTGGGGTAATTTTGTGTAAAAACTTAGCGTGATAAACAAAAATACGGCTTAAGTAATGTCTAAAAATCCGGTAACCCACTCGTACACTCTTGAAATTCGTAACCTCCCCGTACACTCTGACATTTTGCGAGTATACCGGGAGGTTACCGGTGTTTTTCGTTTGCAGTGGCTTTGTTGTAATTGGTGTTTTTCGTTTGCAGTGCTTTTAGTACTGTGTGGTATGTTGAGCGAATGGCCCAAGCGACGTTCGTCACAAACTTGTCTATATCGCTTGTCTCTACTGAAGGGGCCATGTCTATTTCAGCTGTTCGAGCATCGATGATATCACCTGATGCACTCGTTCTAGAATTGCATTCGCCTGTGGATTCTTGACACTGGTAGGCTTACTCGTGATCCCATATGAGTCACATAGGGCTTTGAAGTGAAGTTTGATTTCGCTTCCATTGTCATAAATTATGTATTGACAACGTGGATACCTACTAAACCAGGTCTTGTTTACTAAGTTGCTGATCATTGCTGATGACTTATCAAAGTATGCTAACTTAGGTTCCTCATGGGTCTTTTTACCCTTCCGCCCTTTGTATCCAGGGAATAATTGCCTCGGTGATTACCGGTAGTTCAACTATTTCAAACCAGCTAGAAGCTGGGTCAATCATAGTCAGACACATGAAATCAATTACTGTCCCATCTTTACCTTTGATTGTATACGGGCCAATAAGGTCCACACATAGTACATCCCAAGGGTTTGTGATGGCGAATTTAGTAGGGAGTTTCCCATACTTATGCTTATGCCTCTTGTTGACTTGGCATGCATGACAGTTTTTGACAAATTTACGGACGGTATTTTGCATACCTTTCCAGTACATCACAGCACGAAGGGTTTCTTCAAGTCTAGTGTGTCCAGGGTGCTGTAGATAGTGATGTTACCAACTAACTGCACGGTGTTGAAGATTTTTGGAATGACCATTTTTCCGTCCTTACATAGGAGATGTGTACTTTCGACCAATTGTGTCGAGTACTGGTCTTTCAACGCCTTCAAGCTGGCATCAAGCTTTTGTGCTTCTGCAATCTCTCGTACTGTTAACGGGTAGATTACATCTTCTTCGCTGCGGTTTGCAAATACCAGATTCATTTCCTCTCGGTATGCAGATTCCAGGGTTGAGGATGTTTTCACACAGGAAGACATAGTTTCAGGAGTGATTGACAAGAATAGAAATCTCTTGGTATGTTTTGAAAAATCACGAGTCAAAGGACCTGGCCTTCACCCTCTCATTTTCAATGTCACAGGATGTTGTGTTATTGGTGGCTAGATCTTTCGGATCTTGAATCTTTTGTCCTACGGGGGAACAGTTATCACATTGTAGAAAAGTGAAGTCCTACGTAGGATTCGTCGAGCACACTCTGTTCAAACGGAGCGCCTACAATGAGGTGCACGACTGACAGTGTCAGCAAAGGGGTGCACGACAGATTTTTTGTAGCCAATGTCTGTTGTAGCGCAGGAAAATGATCTTTTAGGGATTCAGGTACATATTCCTATGTTTAGTGTGTACGTATATTTTTGGCGACAGGAGCACGACTGATTATCCGAGTGGTGTTGTGTTCACGATCGCTATGACACAAAACACAAAGTGTAGAGTTGCTCATCCGTTTTCTGTCCTTCTCATGTGCGTGTACTCTAGAGGAGCTCTAGAGGTAGATAGTTCGGCGTAAATGACAATTCCTTCACGTTTCGTTCCACACAAAAGCTATGACGAGTGTCAGCTGATTGACACTGTTGACAACCCTCAAAACTCAGGCTTTATTCTGTCGACACTCAACGAATGTGATGGCCACCTTACTTCGCTCCCAGCACTCAAGCCCAATGCCGACCAAAGCAAGCCCCAGACCATTGCTAACATGGTCAACATCCTCACAGTCACAACAGCTAATGCACTACTAAAGCAAGAAGAACTCAAGTACTCTGGCGAAATCGCCGAGATCGAGAAGGGGAACCATTGTCAATGTACAAGCTCGACAAGAAAAATGAACTAGTTATGAAGCTTGCCTCATCTGCAGAAACGTCTCACATGACAGCCCCATTTCCTTTTGGTCATATTGTCAAGCCTGGGTACATTTCGTTTTATAACAATGATGGCAGAACTTATGCTGTTCCTGAGGGGCTTTGGATGCTACCAGACCCTAAAGCCACATGGGTTGCTCGCAACATTTCTCTCAATCAGGACTTAATTTCTCCGAGTGGAACTCAAGTCATCATTGTACGTGTCCCCGTCGGTGCTGTTGGGCGTATCTGGGATCAAGGTGTTGGTGTCTTATTGGATGAAGGTACTCATGTCTTCAATGGGGGACAGATCACAGTTGATAAGACCATCTCTTTCAAAGAAAGCGTTTATATCAACCATGATGACTATCACTATTTCCGTGTTCTTAATGGCGAGTATGCCAAAATATGGGCTGAAATTAAGGATGAAGATGGAGTTGCCTCATTGAAGCCTCGGCTTGTAAAGGAAGGCGAGCACCTGATCCAGAGCGACTTATTTGTCTACTCTGGTATAGTCAAAGTATCGGAACAGTACATTAAGCATGGTAGTATGCATCAGTTGAATGTTCCGAAGGTCTGTCTTGCAAAGATTTGGCAAGATAATACGCCTCGTTTTCTTCGAGAAGGGATCCATCTTATTGAGTCAACAAATTTCCGCTTTGATGGTATTATTTCTATTTTAGACTCTCCATGTATCACTCATGGAACTATCAATTATATTCCGTGTCCCTAGGGGAGAAGTTGGTCTCGCATGGGATAACAACGAGCCCATGTTTTTGAAGAGCAAGGTATCTACGAAGAAGATTCTCCAGATTTTTGTTTTGTTGAGTACCGTGCAGCAGATGAGCCTCTCATCAAGTTAGGCGCCAAAAAGATAGCCTTTGTTCAAACCGGACAAGTAGGTGTCAGTTACGATGAAGGAACCCTCAAAATTCTTCCACAAGGAAAGCACACCATCGAAAGTGCTACACACTGGTTCAAGGGATTCCTCTCAACTCAGCAGAAGTCAATTCGCCTTGCTACTTATTCTTCAAATCAAAAAATTGCGAATAAAATTCAATATTAGAGCAGAGGACTTCGAGCAAGAAAGTGCCGACATCAAAAACAAATGTTGTTGAAGATTCAACGACTGGTATGGCTTTCAACTATAGTCCTGATCAAGATGACGATCTTGCAATCTGTGAGACCAAAGATCTTGTCAAGGTTGGTCTTCGATCAGATGTTTTCTACAGCATCGATGATCCTGAGAAATGTATCAACAAGATTGATGTTGATGAGTTAGAGGACTTGATTCGTGAGACATCTGTTGCTGCATTGACAAACATTGTCCGTTCCACAGCTCTCAACCAAATCGCACAGAGCCAAATCATTTCAGCAAAAAGTCGTGAGATTGAAGTACTTCCTCCCGATGGACAGACGACCACTGCAGTTTTTTTCCAGCGCGTTCATGATGAATTCATGGCTAAGCTTCATGACGACTTCATGATCAACTACGGTGTCAACATTGCTAACATTCGCATCGAGTCTTTCAAGATCATGGATGAAGAACTCTCGAGACAAATCTCCCAGCACGTCCTCACTACAGCCAAGATTGAGAATGAAATGGCCAATTTGGAAGGTAACCATATGGTTTCAACTGCACGTGAACGCACAGCTGCTGATGTTGCAAACATTTCGGCGGAAGCTAAGGCGGCAGCTCTCAAAACAGAGCATGATGCCGCAAACGAGCGCCTCATCCAAGAAACCAGAGCCAAAGCCAACGCCATGCGAATTAAATTGAGCACTGAGGACGAAGCGGAGGCTGAAGCCATCTTGATCAAAGCTAAGGCAGAAGCAGATGCCATACGTCTCAAAGCGGAGGCTGAAGCGAAGCGCGCTGAAATGCTCAGTCAGACAATCTTTGGGCAGCAAGAGGCTCTGTTAGAGAAGTATTCTGATATGATTGTTCAGAGTAATGCAGGTGTTGAGAAGGTTATTTATTTGGACCCCAGCATCAATCGTGAATCTCCCTTTGCTCTTGGATCTCTGCAGAATCTCAACTTTGACTTGAATAGTCTAAGCCAATTGGCTATTGCATCTCGAGAAGCTGTTGGGAATGGTGGAAAACAGAAGTAGAACGAGGTAGGAGGGGGATTGAAATCTTCGGAAACATTGAGGTACCATAATATTTGTAACAACACTGTGACGCTCTCAGTTGTTTGAAAACATTTACAATTGCGTGAACATTGTCTGATTTAGTGATATCTTATTTCAATCACACAAAAGCATGCTGGTATTTTTTCCCATTTACAATTCAAATAGAGCCATCCTAAAAAAGTCTTGATCCATATTTCTCAATTACCTGAATTCTTGTACTCCATTTTAGAGAGTGCATCTTGTGCCAATGTTAAGAAACAGGGGCTATTAGTGTTACGTGAGATAATGCCTGCTTCACATATTTTGAACGATATTTTCATGTATGTGTTACTGACCATTTGTAGCCCCCCACCTCTATAGACCCCACCTCACAGTCTATTGACCCCCTGTAGTCTATAGACTCCACAAAATTTGCCGAAAAACCTTTTGTAGACCCCCCTGTCTATAGACTGTGAGGGGGTCTATAGACTATCACATGATAGTCTATAGACTCCCCATGACAGTCTATAGCGCATCTAAAAAGGTGGTGTGAGTCTATAGACTGTTACAACTATTCTATAGACCCCCACCCCCCATTTCGATGAGTCTATAGACTGTTCGTGACTGGCACTTGTGAACAGAGGAAGGGTCTATAGACCCATGTATGTAAAATTGCTCACTAGTCCATATACTAACTTCGAGAGGGCAATAGTCTATAGACTTATCCATAAATCCCTGCAATAGTCTATAGACTCTACGATCAAAACAATACAAGTCTATAGACTCTGGTGATTATCAACATCTATGTATTTGCTATGCTCAGCAATGACTACTAAATTTTGCACTGAGCAACACCTGCAATTCACCCGAGGTAACAGGCACCAAAACAAGCCAACCACCTGCAATTCACCCAAGGTAACAGGCGCCAAAACAAGCCAACCACCTGCAATTCACCCAAGGTAACAGGCGCCAAAACAAGGCAACACCATGTCCTCGCCAAACGCAAATGAAGCCACTGTCTATGAGGCCGTACGAGCCGTTGTCACGCCACTGCCTCTCGTCAAGATTGTCGGCCAACCAACGACCTCCACCGTCAACCATCTCCGGCAACAAATCGCAAAACTTGCGGCAGCCGTCAAAACAACGAGCTGGGGCGGACGCCATGGCCATCTTGCACTCGTGCTCACTGATGCTGAGTATCGGACTGTTACGGGCAACCCGGACATTGACGTCGATTGCCTCCCAACACCTCTGATTGTCACCACGGGTCTCACGAACACCACCACGCTCACAAATAGGCGGATTTGAAAGTGCCAGCGTTTCTTTGACAGCGGCAGCCGCTCATCCAACAATCCACCACGTGTTCCGCCCAACATCACATCCTCCTTCTCAACCGCCAACCAACACTCACTACTGGAGTACACAAACAGGTTGGAAGGGGCATTGGAGACTGCCACTGAACACGCCGCCGCCATTACACTGGATAACACCACCCTCCTCCAAAAACTCGAAGCCCAACAGAAAGACATTCTTGAGCAACAGGCCAAGTTCATGGCCCTCCTTTTGCCAACAAACCGAGCACCCCTTTCACCTCCAACTGTACCTCGCAATCAGCACAACAGATCCAATGGCATGACCCCTACAGAAGGCCACCGGATCCCTCGTTTCTGCAACTTGTGCAAGAAAGACAGTGTCTATCATGTTGATGGTGAGTGTTTTGCCTTGGACAAAAACAAGGACAAACGCCCAGCTTGGTACAAACCCAAGAAATAGGATCCAGCGGAGACCGTTAGTTTATTAAGTGACTGTTTGCTTAACAATTTGGTTAAAGCAAACAAACGTAATAGTAGTGCGCCACAGCCCTCTCTATGTTCACTAAACTATTGGTCTCCACTTGCTAGCCCTGAAACAAAAGTTCGTTTCAACCTCCCACCGCAGTACCATGACAAAGATAGCACCGCCTGGCGACACCGCATAACTGGCAGCATCTCCCCCTGGTTTCATCCAACTACCAAACGTAATCGGCATCACCACACCACTTCCATGACCAAACTACAGGTCAAGCATGGTATAGCTGATGGCACGATACCCTCCGCCATCAGTGAAACCTGTGCCACTTCAACAGCAGGTGCACTCCACGATCCTTTTCACTCCACCACTGCACCTTCCACCAAGGTTTTCCTGCTACCCACTGGCGGCACGGCACACACAACACACATCTCACAACTCCTGCTTAATATCCGCGCCCCCGCAAACCAAGTTGACATTGTTCCCAATCTCACACAGTCGCTGCTAAGCGGCAGCAAGTTTGCTGATGCTGGGTACATGGCCATCTACGACAAGGATGAAGTCAACTTCTACAACTCCGACAAAATCCACATCAATGCCACTTCCATCCTCCAGGGGTATAGATGCCCTCACACCGGACTTTGGCGGGTACCACTACGGCAAATCACCAGCAACGTCAACAATGATACCCTCATTCTTGACTTGCTTTGTGGCACAAAATCGCTCAACACAAAATACGCCATGCCTGCCACAGTAGCTGTCCGGAACCATCTTAAATCATCCGGGGAGCGGGAGGAGCATACCATCCTCAATGTCTTCGAGCTACCCAGCATCAAACAAACTATACGGTATTTCCACGCTGCAGCGGGTTTTCCCACCAAAACAACATGGATGGCAGCAATTCGGCGCGGGAACTACAACACATGGCCCCTCGTTACTATCGCAACGTACACAAGCACTTTCCTCAGTCGGAAGAAACTCAAGAAACTCAGCAGGGGCGCATGCGTAGCCAGCGCCAAGGTGTGCGCTCCACTAAGACAACTCTTCAAGCTACATCGAACACGCCCTCCCTCATTGCCTCCTCACTCCCTAACCAGGACATATACATCAAGACCTATGACACCCGTGACACAGTCTACACCAACCAAACGGGTAAGTTTCCCCATGATTCCAGCAGAGGCAACAGGTACCAGATGATCCTCTACCACACCGACATCAACTTGATTTGGGTTGAGCCAGCAAAGAATAAGACAGAGGGTGAACTCATCCTAGCACGCACCAGAGCTCTCTCCCATATGCGAGCATGTGGACTCTCACCCAAGTGCCAGGTCCTTAATGGCACCACTTCCAAGGGTGCCGACACGCCGCCCCATCCCCTTCATACCATGCCCACAACCCACAACAACACCACCAGCTCTCAACACTCGTAGCCGAACCCGTTCCCTCACACACAAGACCATGCTACACATCTTGGCCATGCATCACATTGGGATCACCGCCGCCCAAGCCACGCAAAGGCATTGACATGCTCCATGCAGTCCTCAATGACGAGACTGGTGAGTTAATACCGCCACCTTGTTGCTAACCCCAAATACCGTGACACCTGGAACAATGCATATGGAAAGGAACTCGGCTGACTCGCGCAAGGTTTGCCCGGCATCGTCAAAGGCACCAACACCATTGTTTTCATCCAGCGAACACACATACCACAAGACCGATGGGAGGACGTAACGCATGGATGTATTGTGGCTAACTTTCGCCCCGAAAAAGACGTTCCGTAGCGCATTCGCCTAACAGTCGGCAATAATCGCATTAACTTCCCGGGCAACTGCGGCACGCCCACAGCCGACATGATCACTGTCAAAATACTCCTCAACAGCGTCATTTCTACAGTAAATGCCAAGTTCATGACCATCGACATCAAAGATTTTTATCTCAACATGCCCATGGAACGTCCGGAATACATGCGACTCAAACTGTCCAACATACCCTCCAACATCATTGAACCTACTATCTCCGTGAGATTGCACACGATGGATATGTCTTTGTGCGCATCCGAAAAGGTATGTATGGACTCCCACAAGCCGGCATCATTGCGCAGCAACTCCTCGAAGAACACCTCCAAGCCAACGGATACCACCAAAGCAAAATCAACCCCGGTTTCTGGACACATAATTGGCGACCCATCTGCTTTGCCCTCTGTATTGATGACTTCGGTGTGAAATATGTTGGCAAAGCACATGCCGATCATCTCATCAACACACTTAAAGGCCACTATGAAATCTCAACAGATTGGGAGGGACGACGCTACATTGGGCTTACTCTGCATTGGGACTACCGCAACTGTCTTGCCCGCCTCTCCATGCCTGGCTACTGCGAAAAAGCTGGACAGCGCTTCCATCACCTCAAGCCTGCCAAACCGCAACATCAACCATATCCCAGTGCGCCACGCACCTATGGCAGCAAACAACAATTGTGCACCACTGCGGACACTGCATCAGCACTAGGAAAGCACCAAAACCGTTTGTACAGGAAGTCATTGGAGTTTTCCTGTATTACGCCCGGCAGTTGACTGCACTATGCTTACGGCCCTTGGCTCACTTGCAACACAACAGGCCAACCCTATGACGACCACACTGGACCGGGTCTACCAATTCTTAGACTATGCCCTATCACACCCCAATGCTGGCGTCACATATTGAGCGAGTGATATGATTTTAGCCGCCCACAGAAGTGATGCTTCTTATCTCTCCAAAACAAACGCACGCAGCCGTGCCGGTGGGCATTTCTTTCTTTCCGAAAACGACCATTACCCCAACAACAATGGGGCCGTCCTAACCATTGCGCAGATCATCAAAGCCGTTATGTCCTCCGCTGCTGAGGCCGGACTCGGTGCGCTATACATCAACGCACGCGAAGTCATTCCCTTGCAACACCTCCTCATCGAAATGGGCCACCCGCAACCACCCACTCCCATCCAAACCGACAACTCTACCGCCCTCGGCGTTGTAAACAACACCATCCACCCCAAGCACACTAAAGCCATGGACATGCGGGCATTAACCAAAAACACTTCCGGCCATACTGGCGCGCAGGTGCCACCAACTTAGCTGACTATGTCACCAAGCATCACCCTGCCATCCATCACCAAGCAGTCTGGCCCCTCTTCTTAACAACTGAGCAACCAACACTACCAAATTCGAAACTAACAGCACCCTGCATTCCACGCAACCACTGCTACCGAAAATATAGTTGTGGTTATAGTTGCAAGAGCTCAACTATAACTCTCCCTACAGGTGCCTATAGTTGACTTATAGGATAGAAATCACAACTATAGGTCCCTCAACTATAACTACAACTATAAGATGAGATCTCTCTCTTCCAACGAATGGTATATTTATTGATTCCAAAGTATATACACAAGCATTTTCTGTAATAGAAGAAACACTCACAACACTTTTATTTGAATAAATGTTTTTCGGGCTTATTAAATGCATGTCTGACCCAAAAAAGAAAGAACCTAGTTCACCATAGAGTAACATAGAGTCTTGTTTTGCTTCCATTAACACAATTGGGGCCGCCCCAGCAAAGTCCATTTACCCAAGCTTAAACTGGATCTTCATTTTTCCCAACCCGCGCCAAATAAAATGGATTGCATCAATTGGGATATGGCAACGGTCTAACCATTGAAAAGAGAACACCCCAAAACAATGTTGTTTGCCTGGCAACCTAGCTGTGGTTCTGAATTGACGAACAGTTTGGCAAGGTCAGATAAGAAACAGTGGCTGGGCGCCAGGTAAGTAATGGAAAGCCTCAATGTGCATTATCATCTCCCGTCGGGTACGGCTTTGAAGCCGTCTTCGTAATACCTTGACTACCCTCCCTTTTGCCTCTTGCATTATTCATCCCCCGGTGGTTCTCCTGCTCATTTCCTTGCTATTCAAAGGGGATAACAAATCACGGCGGCAGGTAAGCATGAGAATGCATTGATGTGCGTAACCCTCTGCTCGTAGGCTGTTTCCCTGATATCTTGAATACGCTCCTTCTTACCTCTTTTACCCATCGTTTCCCCAATGGTTCACCTTTCCATTTTCCTTAGGGGCCCGTCACAAGGTAAGCAGCATAAGTGTGTAATATTTGTAACCCCCCGCTGAGAAAGGGTTTCCTGATACCTTCGACGATGCTCCTTTTCGCATCGAGGGTTAATCATTCCCTCCACCATCGGTTCACTTTTCCACCCGCCTGAGCGGCCCAGCGAAAGGTTAGTAACGAGTGGCCGTGAGGTGCAATGCTGTGGCTTGTCACTTCACGTACCCTCCTAACCATCAATATTTAGGCGCAGGAAACCATGACTACAGAGCGTAAAAGGGTATTCGAGCTCATATGGAAAAAAAGAATAACATGTAAAACATGCAACAACGTTCTCTCCAGAACGCCAGACGAATTATTAACTTCAGAGGTCTCCTCTCCAGAATCACAGAGCAATATCTTCCGTGTCTTGTGCTCAAGTTGCACAAAAAAAGGAGGGGGCAACTCTTCGTTTGCATTTCCTGTGGACGAACGAATAGCAGAAGTGCCAAAATGTTAAAGAGTAATGGGTGTAAATGTTTCAACGCAAAGGAACCTTTCCGCGCTTTGGACACTGTTCAACCCGCTGGTGCCCCAATCCTGAATGATCCGGACGAACAATTGGAATTTGATATCACTAGTGTCCCAATAAGGCATGGTCCGGAAGATCACTTGGAACTAGATATTAGGGATCACCTGGAAGTAGATATTAGATGTGAGAGTCGTGCTAGCAACGATTCGATGACGCTCGCTCAGTTCAACAATGAAGGGTGGGAGGTCGGATGTCATCTTGATGTCTTACAATCCGACGAAGATGCTGTAGGCGTGATAGAGATGCCGAATTCATTCAAAGCAGAGGATTTCTTTACCGCAGACAACAATTGGCCCCCAGCAAGCCAAGACTTTTTTATCAACGAGCACAATGATAGAACTGGATTGAAGGGGATTATTTTTCGAGCTATTATTGACCCTACTCGAAAGTCAGGGTTCGACAGTCTAAGCGATGCGGAGATGTACTTTCACCTGCTTTCTACAATCATACACTACAACTCAAGCAGAAGTGAATCTGTGAATATATGCAGCATGCTAGAACACACATCACTTGACTGCGATGAGCTCCTCCAGTCAACCAATAATGCATGTTTTCAATCATTGGAGAAGCAACTTATCTTGGCATTGTCACCTATCATTCGAAATCCGTCATGCAGGGTATTATTGGGGGGGTCCTCACGGGCGTTAGGAATGACCTGCAGGTACATCAGATAAAAATGCCACAGTCCCCTAGGGTAACAATCTACAAAGAAGTAAGATCGAAATATCTAGATGGATCGAAATCCATTATGCAAAATCTTCCTATGCCAACTCCTGCAGTCAAAACTTTGTATGCTGGTACTGAAAAAGAAACTTCCTTTGCACACATACCAGCAAATCAGATTCTAAATCATTTTCTTGCTCTTGGATATGATTGCTACTTCTATAGAGCAGGATTTGAAGAAGACTGGGTCGAATGTGGGAATGGAACATGCTCATTGTTAAGTGAGGACAATCCACATTGTGACTTTTTACAAGAATCACAGAGCTATGTCAAGGAGATGATGACGAACAACCCCAGCATACCCAAAGACACTCGTGTCGTTACCCTCCGAGTTTGGTCAGACAGTTTTGAAGCACACAATGTGAAAGGCAACATCCAATTCAATTCTCTTCAGGTTATAACCGTGAAATTGAGGGGACCAAAAGATCAAACTCTACCTTACGCTCTTTGTTTCAAAACATTTAATGATCGTAAAATATTAGTCTCGCTCTTGAAAGAATTGTTGGAGCTGCGAGAAGTGACAATGCGGTACTGGGGAAAGGACAAACGAATCATTCCAACTGTTGCTTTGTTGGAATTAGTGAGCAATGATTACCCGGAAAGGTGTTTCAACACCACGATTTCTCAGAAAGGAACCTACACCAAGAGATTTGGGCATTCATCCATGTATGACAAGCTCACAACTCCATCTTGTGCACAATGCCAGATTCAAAGGATGGAAATTCTTCTGGACGAATCGAGGAATACATCGGTCAGACCATGTGAAACTTGTTCTGATTGGTGGTCAAACGTTGACCGTGGGAATAAGTATCCCATCCCACCCGGTGGTGATATCACTAAGGTTGGTACGGTGGAGTTGTCATTTGAATTAATAACCAATTCTCTCAAAGATCTTCAGGTTTGGTACAGTGAGAACAAATCTCAACCGGTGCATCCAAATATGCCAAAAGTACATGCAAGTGCTGGGACTGGGTGCTGGGTTGAATGATGAGATCATGAAGACCATGAGACAAGGGCAGCCTATAGTTGAATCAGAGATATATCCTGAAATCTTCAAGGGCTTTAAAGACCTTCACATTGAACTCAATATGTTTCCATCGATGCCCATGCACATGTGCTTCCTTGGTGTAGAAAAGACATTGATTGATCAAACCAAAAATATCATTCTCAGTGGAAAGATACCTGCACAGGGAACCTTTTGGCGAAAACTAACCCAGGCAATGCGAGGACGGCAACAGGCTTTAAACAAAGTTTCTATTGACTGGTGTCTTCCAATGCATTTTTCGGGAGAAGGAAAGAATGATATAGGTCATGGTAATTGGCAGTCAGATCATTGCCTAGCATTCACTCGGATATCCTTATTTCAGTTTGCTGATTTAGACGGTATTTCTGGTCTCGTTTACCCCACACAATTGAAACGTGTTATTGCTTCCTTCAGACGCATGCGAGTTGTGTGGTTTTGCTTAATATCAAACATGTTTTGCGATGTTGGTTTCGCATCAACAAATAGGATTGATCATTTAATCCGGATGTTCCTTTCCAGTTGCAAGGATTTCTCAGACCACTCCAAAGAATCTGGGTGTTGTCCATTCTATGCTGATCAATCCAATATATTCAGCCTTCTTAACTGCCCGTCCATCATAAAAAGGTATGGGCCTCTCCGCGGAATCTGGGAGGGAGAGGATGAAGCCTTTGTCAAATGTGTGAAGGCAGAAATATCAACAATGCGCTATCGAACTTCTCACCTCCTCTCTTTACTTATGAAGTTACTACAAACAAAAACATTGAATTATCTCAATCAGAGCAACCCATTAGACAATTGCAAGGTTTACGGAAGAACAAACAATGTTAGGATTTACCCCAGGGGAAGAAATTGCCTGGAACCAAACATGATATTAGATCAGGAGATATTTGTCAGTGGCTTGGTCGACGCCAGTGATGGTCTTTTTGTTTGCTTCGAGGAAAATGCTGGAAAAGGAATCAAATTGTTTCCTGTTATATTTCAAGATAATAGAGGAGAGTGGCGCCTAAACATGTGGTATGCGGAAGCGAAGCTCAGTCCTCGTTACATATCTGTACGAGATCGTTCAGAATTGAGGGATACTTGCAAAGACTATTTTTGATGCTTCGGCATGGCATCGAAAGAAACTTATGGACAGCAATATGCAGAAGTTGGCGTGTCCGCAATGACACAGGTATGTTGGCACTTCCTTGTCCTCAGAAGAGAATACTGACCTTAGAGGAGTGCTTATCTTAGGCAATATAATCTGTACAAAGAGGCATGAGGTATGATAGCCTACAAAGTTGGTTTCCGATGGATTGTTACTTCAGAGAAGTACCTACAAATCACCATAAATGTGTAATAAAAGAAACAACAAACAAGGTTTAGAGTATTTAACGGGTTCCCCCTCTTCAGCAGAAATGTCCCACAATCAAGAATTTTGTCACTCCATGTAATCAATGTCAACAGGAAGGGAAGTATGTTCTTTAATTGTCATAGAGCCCAATAACAGCACACGCTTTTTGTCCATGTCTATAACGATCTATCAATGTCACCGTAATGTATCCATGCAACCCCTGATCGTCACAAGCTTCGGGCGGGTCAACTGAGAAATCATTATGAAGAAAGCCGAACACATGGAGCCATCGATGGATGATTCTACATTCACTCTCAAAATTAGCCACAGTGTACTCATGATCGAAGTAATGCACCCTAAAATTCATGTCCTCGAAATTTTCTTCAATGCTCCTGTTGGTGAAGGCAATATCGAAAAAATCAATACCACTGGCACGTCTATTAAGACAATCAACCCCAAGACTGTGCCAGTACTCTTTTGCTGATACCTTACATTCTATAATTCCCTCCTCCCATGACATCGAGTTGTAGGGATCAACTGCCTCCGAGCTAAATACCCATGCAAGCAACTTAAGGTAGGGCCCCATTTCTCCCGAAAAAATCTTAAGGGTTGGACTCCTGTCGAGGAAGAGCAGTCGCCTCCATTGTGTGTTGTCCTCATGTCTGCAAGCAGAATCCATAATTTCTAAGCGCCGGAGGTGACGCCTATCGCCCCGTAATATTTCTTTGCAATTCTGTGCCATATGTGGTCTGCTGTGTCTGGATCCTGGTTGAGTATTTCGTCCCATTGTTTGCAAGTTTGTGAAAGCAAATACACCCCCCCCATCGTCATTGCAGCAAATTCCATGATTCTGGTTTGTATATCAGATTCTACAGTTGTCTGCCAAAACGAACGCATGAAACATGCGTCACTGCACGCAATTGCATTGGTGCACGCCATTGCATTGGAATCCATTTTCAGAAACGATGCATTAGTGTTATTGTATTTGAGTCTTTTCCTTTGACATCGCGAATGGCGAAGGGAAGGGCTCGTCTGGGCATAAGAAAATCAAGATCAAAGAACCGCCGGTCGTAAACTCACTTGAACGGTCGCTCTTTCTGATGTCCCTCGTCCCCCAGGTCTCATCTGCAGACATTGTTAGTCTCCAGCCCTCCTGTGCGCCCCGCGCCGCATCTTCCCCCCAGCAAAATTCATCAATCTGAGAGGCTTCATCCTCTGTCGCCGGCACAGTGGTTGATGTGGTCACACCTTCATCATCTGTCACATGCTTGCTAACAGTGTGTTCCTCATCATGGACGGGCACACTTTGTCCAGTGTTGCTGCTTGCGGTTGTGTTCTTTGACATTGTCGATAAAGGGAAGGGGAACCCGTGCGGGATTTTGGGCAACATGCATGACTTGAATTCAGAATTCAGCTTCGTTGTATGTCAATGAATAAATTGAGACAGAAATGTACCTCTAAATTACCATAAATTTCGAATAACAATAATATAAGATTTAGAGTACGCGCTAAAGGTATTTATAACCTATAATTCAGAAACACATATTAATTTATTCCTATGATATTATCATAGGACGTCATGTATATCACAAGGTACAAGATATTATGTTATGGGTATTAGTATTTTAAACATTAAACAGCATGACAGAAAACAGAAACATGATGTCTATCCCGAAAAACCAACACCAACCTTCACCGTGGCACATGATTCACGACGGGCAACAATTCACCGCAGCACATGATTCACGACGTGCAACAGAGACAAGTGTGAAGGCAAGGACCAGGGACACATCGATAGTCGAGACCTCATTTTCAGGGAGGATTGCAAGCGGCTAATGCCAACGTCCACCACAACATATTTTCCACGACGGACCACAACAACCTGCAACACATCGTGAGTAGAGAAGACATCTTCTTGGAGGATTTGCAAGCGACGCAGTGTCTGTGTTTGCTTTGCGGGATTACTTGAACCCCGTCGCGCAACTTTGTCTTTGTCGCTTGGTTGGACGTCGCGCTCCTAACCGACGCGATCTCTGGCCCTGACCACTCAGGCATCGCCAGTAAGACGTAAAGGGGGGACAGTTTTCTCCTCGAAGCGGCACGACGCTAGCGGGGGGAGCAAGGTAGCTGAGGGTGACATTGTCTTGGGTGTCTGGGAGGGACGTTATTTTCTATAGCGATCGAGCAGTGTCTGTGTTTGCTTTGCGGGATTACTTGAACCCCGTCGCGCAACTTTGTCTTTGTCGCTTGGTTGGACGTCGCGCTCCTAACCGACGCGATCTCTGGCCCTGACCACTCAGGCATCGCCAGTAAGACGTAAAGGGGGGACAGTTTTCTCCTCGAAGCGGCACGACGCTAGCGGGGGGAGCAAGGTAGCTGAGGGTGACATTGTCTTGGGTGTCTGGGAGGGACGTTATTTTCTATAGCGATCGAGCAGTGTCTGTGTTTGCTTTGCGGGATTACTTGAACCCCGCGCGCAACTTTGTCTTTGTCGCTTGGTTGGACGTCGCGCCCTAACCGACGCGATCTCTGGCCCTGACCACTCAGGCATCGCCAGTAAGACGTAAAGGGGGGACAGTTTTCTCCTCGAAGCGGCACGACGCTAGCGGGGGTTGTGATGGGTTAAAAGCTATGATGACAACTCCAAAATTTCCATCGATGCATTTAGAGGACGTGCAAGGGGATGGTATTAGTTTAAATAGGGGATCATCACTATCTGCAGAATCGCCGGATCGGAGTTTCCTTGATGCGATTTCCAACTTCAAGTTTGTAGAGTGTCATGGACTTGCAACTACATTAGTAATGTACAAGGAATCTGCTCCCACACAATGTCTTGTCGCCACTGACCTTTTCGAGAGGACGTGGTATCTTGCTCGGACGACCATCGCTTACTCACATCTATTCACTGTGTGGAAGAGACTTGTATCTGGAAAAAGTAGATCGGAAATCAATGATCTTGATAAGTGGTTGACTTATCGCCTCGCCATCGGTTACACATATATTGATCAGGGTATGCGTCACAGTAAACTCGACCGCAAAGATAGTGACCTATCAGTTGACATGCCTTGTCATGTTTTGGGGTATACCGGCTGTAGTCTGGATGACTTCGACAAACACGGAGAGAAGAGGTCGCCAAAATTTCAGTTTCGCAATCGTTTCAGTGAAAAGGCGATAACATTCTTTAAACGGAATAAGTACCAAAAAGATCTCATTCAACACATCAGAAGCTACACGAATCTCGTTCATGAGGAATATATGAAGACGGTCAGGTTAATGGGTTGGAGGCTATTCGACTTGTTGGGACTTCGCAACCAGCCCTTTTCTGATCATATCGAAACGTTGCCCCTCAATTTTCAAATGGCCCATTGGGAATTGTTGTACAACAACGGGAAAGCCTTGGACGAAGGAGGAACAAAAAAAAATTATGGAACGAATCAAACAAATGCCGAAAAGTCCAGTCGATAGACCAGCCAAAATTCCATCAAAGCCAGCGAGACCAACAAACGTAAGAAACACCTCTTCTCGGAGCAACGAGCCGTCACCTCCTACCCCCCCTCTTTCAGTTCTCCCTGAAACTCCCGAAATGGCACTACAACTATGGCATGGTGAAATGCCAAATCTTCCACATCAGGCTATGGCTCTCTATGCTACTACAGAGAACGACAAGTTGAGGCAGAGGAGTGCCACCAACACCCTCAGTAATATCAATGCGAGTCTGATCGCTGGAAAAGCAAGTCGTCTCCATGAGGTAAATAATGGTTATGATAGTGATGTGAGCGTGGGCAAGGTTCCCAAGAAGAGAAGGACACCACGTACCATGGTGTCAGTGGCAGAGGAAAAATTCATTTTAAATCTCCACACCTGCATATCAATGCATCTAGGTTTCCATGCTCCATGTAACGACGATGAATGGTGTTATTGTCCTCTCTCGAGAATTGTGAACCAAAAATGGCATGAGGCTGTGGGGTTCGATTCAGAGTTGGTGGAAAGTTTCTGCAGCAGTAACAAATCATTTCGTCCATCTAATCTTGTTTCACACATAAAAGAGGCACACAAGAACATCCTCGGCACAGCCGTTGCTATCTACCTTGACGACTTGTACGAAAATGCACTGGGGATGGTGAGTTCATTAGAGTGCAAGCTAGAAAACAATGATCAAGAGCTCTGTTGTTGTGTTAACATCGATGAATTCCATGGATTTATTATTTTAGACATCAAACACTATGGATTACTCCCGGAAGACTCACTAGAATGCAAACGATCACTTGCAGAGGCCCGGAAAAGAGACACAGATTTCCTGGAATCCTTCGTTGAGGAGAAGGCAATCCCTTGGCAGTTTGCCTTGGATGGCGTCAGGTACACAATGACATGCGCAATGGACACTAGCCTGATGACCCTTTTTCTTTTGTGGCATCGAAAAGTACTTCCTACTATTGCAATCAGGAGGCATCCTCCGCCCTTGGCAGATATTTTGAAACATGTTAAAGACGGGGAACATGCTCTGGCAAGAAAACTTTGGATAGACATGAATACTGACAGCTTAAATCTTTTTGGAAATGCCAAGAAAGGTGACAATCCATTCAACTGTAATGGCTCTTTATGTGCAGCTACGTTCAGATGCCGACTCTTCAGATTTGACCAGAAAGAAGTAACTTACGAGTGTTCAAAATGTAACGATCCAGCGAAGGTTGAAAAAAAGCGGAACTGGTATAAAGTTAGTACATCAGTACACTCAAACATTTCGCACCCCCAACAAGACATCTTAAAGAAAATGGGTTATGATGGAAAAATCACATTTCCTTGTGCTATGACGCAGTCACTCCCAATTCATCTCGATGACGAAACGAAAGTGGACACGGCAGGAATGGGGGATCCAAGCAGTGTGTGCAACAACCCACGAGAGCGTGAGATTAATGTTACGAGCGCTCCCTGGATTCTCTGTTTCGTTTGCGATATCAAAGACGATACCAGAGCAGGAAAGATTGATACCACCGGTGTGAAATCTCTATACTCGCTGCAGCGTTTTGTTACCTTTGGAGGGTATCTTTATTCTCTTGCGGCAGTGCTTTTTGCTGATGGTGGACATTTCTGCAGCATTGTTGTTGACCCCAACCCTAATGGGGATCTCAACATTTTTTATGATGGGATGAAACGAGGAGGGAGGCATACATGTTTCGTTCCCCGCAAGGGTTCGTACAAAGAGATAGTTGGCGATGACTATGATATAAGTCAGCTTTGGTATGTCAAGCAGGTGCAGTCATCAAGCGAAGTGTCGAGATTAGGCAAGAACAATTGGTCGTGGACGTGTGCTGATCTCCCAAAAGTATGGGATGATGATGAAGATTTAGAATTTACATACCATGCTGCTATGGACGACAACAATTGTCTGTGCCAAGTTTCACCAATTATACTACGACATTTGAATAGCCACACCACTTCCTGGAATGAAACTGTTGTTAGGACATTTGTGTCAGGAATGGCCCAATACATGTCGACAAACAAACCAAACAAGCTGTCTGATGATAAAAGTTATCATTTCTTTCCATTTGTTATTACGGTCAATGAGATTGAGGTTGACATGCCCCAAAAAAAGAAAAAAACCAAACCGGCTCTTCGAGTCCGAACTTGGTTCGACGATGTTCTACCTGAGGAATTCTCTCCCCATGACTCCTTCGTTTTCCTTTTGCACCACAATAATGTTATCGACGGTGAAGAATACCCTCATTATGTTGTCGTCACGGTCGAGAAGGGAAAAAAATCCTGGAAGGCAGTGGTGACTGGATACGATCCCTATGGGGCACTAGATTATACCATTTGGAAGGAGACCGTGCATTTGATTGCAAAACATTTGGGGGTGACAAACAGAACAAATGTTGTTATCAATGAGAAATCCAACTCGGAGAAATCCACCAGAACCCATACGCCTTCTCCTTCCAAGGTTTATGCCTCCATGACAATCATTGATGACGATGGTGAACATGATGATGATGTCTCGTGCGGTGCCCACTGTTGCAGCTTTCTGCTAAATTTTTACATGAAACGTGAGAGGATTGACCCCAAACTAGTTCCAGATGTCACATCTGACTCGCTTCGTTGGCGAACAAAATCGCGCATGATTTTTGTACTGCTCAAGCTCATTAAACCAACAGCTGAAAAATCGATGACTGATGAGATGAGCAATAAGGTGTACAGCGTCAGTTGCGAGGTTGATCCGCTTAGCTATGAAAAAGGCCCAGATAAATACTCTGCCAGAAATTTGAATCTGTCTCTGTTGTCTTTGCCCGTTGAGTCTATATCAAATTTGCTTCTGAGTTCGGGATGCCCTTGTGAGAGAACACAATATTCCGGTGCTCCTTACATTCAATGTAGCTCTTGCTACAAGGTTTATCATGTTGAATGCTTCTTCGCATACGTCAAGCATCTAAATGGAGAAAAAAATTAAATGCCAAGGCTGTAACAAGGAAGTTGGTCGTGATGTAGATGTGCTCTTGCTCCCACCCAGGCGTCAGATACCCGAAGATTATAGAGAATTCATCAACGACGGTGTTTTAGTTCTAGACTTCTTGAAGTGTGGCGACATGTCTAAGGAAAAGAGGAAAGACATCCGAAAATCGCGGGTGAACTCACTTGCCCAAAAATATGGAAAGTCTTGGGCATTTGTATCTCCTTACCCAAACATTTTGGATGAGTCGCCTGTCGAATCCTTGGGCGAAAGCAATGAGTTGCCGACGAAAGAAATAGCGAAACCATCATCCGATACTCGATCCGATAGTCTGTCCACTGATGACATGACAAAGGATGTGGGTTGCGAAAAATCTTCGATGTCGACCCAAACTGCTGGCGAGACTGTGGTTCCGTCCACCGATGACAAGGCGAATGAGACGTCCCAAACGCCTTGTGATGTCTCAAAAGTGTCCGCCCCTGGTGAATCTGCTGTCAAAGCCGCATTTCCTTCCGACAACGACGAGGCGAATGAGGAGTCACAAACAAACGATATCTCAAAATCACCTCCCAATACGGATGCAAATAACCTGTCCAACGTGATGGAAAGGATGCACATTTCAACAATTGATAAGTCCATCACGGAAGACGTCGCCACACTATCTACCAACGCAGATATCCCTTCCGCTACTAACAATGAGACAAGAGGTGTCGGCCGTGAGATATCTTCCACGGCAGCTGGATCTGCTTCCGAAGCTGTGGCTTCTACTGGTGACGGCGATAAGATTGAGGAGCCCCAAACAAAAGATGTCTTGCAACCATCTGTCTCTGGTGGTGCGAGCCTTTCCCATGAACACTTCACGACTAGTGAGACAAATGTTGTCTCAAAATCATCGGTCTCTGGCGATGTGAGCGTTTCCCGTGATATGCAAAAGAAGGCACTAAGGGAAAGCTATTTTAAGGACTATTGTCGAATGTACCCAAATACGGAAATAGTCTGGATCACATTATATACAGAAATTTCGGATGACTGGAGACATGTCAGGGAAAGTGCTTCATTAAAGGCGTTCGCCACTGTTAAGAACCTGATCACCAACAAACACCTGCACTACGACAACAGGACATCTCCTTCCGATAATGAGTCCGATGATCAGGACGATTACTGTGGCAACAAACCAGTCAGGAAAACAAATTTGGACGATGCGGATAAAGCATTCTTCACCAGTCTACCAACCTGTTATGCACTGTATTTGGCCTTTGACTCAAATGATAAGTTGTCCAGCTATTGTCCATTCTCGCCACACAACAGAGTTTGGCGTCAGAACAATTCTTTGGAAACAGTTCTTAATGGATGTGAATGCTCTGGTGGAACATTCGGGGCAGATGGCTTACGACAGCATATAACTCAAGTGCACTCAAGTGGTTGGTGTGGTAAGGGTGTGGAGTTGCTTCTACAAGAATTGTACCCCAAGTCGTCCCGATCCGTGAAGGGGTCCACGTCCAACAAAACTGGAAAGAAGAATCGAATGAGGAGAAGAAGTCGGAACAACCCTGCTCGAGACCTAGTCGTCAAAAAGAATGAGGAATACCGCGGCAGCCGATTGCTAGCTCCTCCCTTGTTCAAATCACCTGTCGCTTCCGATGCAGTCAAAGAATCCACTGACACTGGCAACGATAACGAGCCAAATCAAGATTTAGCAAAAATCTCAGGTGATGTGGAAGATGATAAAAAGCACTCAGTAACAAACGAAGTTGCACTGTCATCGTCAATGATAGATCCTACCGAAGAAGCTTTGGATACGCAAGCAATAGAAGTCAACGAAACCTCAAACTCAACTGAGGAAAAGAAAGGTCATGGCGATACATCCATCTCGATTGAGGCAAAGAAAAGTCATGGCAATACAGCCCAATCATCCGATCCAACTGACGCTCCACAGATTCAACTGACCACGCCGACATAGACAAATTTCCTGATGCTGCGGATGAGGTGAATTATTTGACTGACACTGGTAAAGATAATGAGTCTAATGAAGAGGCAGGAAAAACGATGACAAACAAAGACGCATCGGCATCGTCAACTGGATGTCCTCCCAACAAAGCTTTGGAAACTCAAGCAGAACTTGTCAACAACACATTACGTGCAGCTGATGCCAAGGATATCGGCTCCGATATAGCCAAATCACCAGATGCGTCCAAAGAAGTCCAAAAATCAACCGACACTGATCAAGAAAATGACACTAATGAAGACAACGGAGAAATACTTGACTCTAGGCATAATCACTCTTCTAGACGTCGATCAACCCGAAAGGACAGTAGAAATTCGTTGAGAAATAATGTCAAATCAGAGGTTGTTCATGTTATGCAACATCATAACGCTATTGGGGAAGCAGAAATAAAACTCCGAGATGTCGGCGCACGGTACCCAGAGGAGTATGTTGGACTACTTAGATGCCACTTTCGCTCACTTTATTGTGTTTGTCCAGATGCGGCAAGAAAAGCGTACGACCAAAATATATCGCATCTAGAAGCGGGAGAAATTGAAAGAGTTGGTTGCAAATAATGCTGAAGGTGGTATTTTTGGGTGTGGCAAGAAGCTTGGGTATCTCTGACGAGAATGTATTTCTTTGCAGACAGCATTTGTTATAAAGTCATCAACCACAGCGTGGCAGAATACATTCTAAAATTCTCGAATTCAGGATTGAATATGCTACTATGGTACTACCGGATACTGTGAAAAAAACCTCGGAGACACATGCAGGAGTAGTCAACAAATCATCGTTCTCAACTGAGGAAAGGGGTAACCGTGCAGATTTGGCGAAATCATCTGATGCTGCGGATGAAAATAGAAAATCGAGGGATGTTGACGCAAAAATGAATGATTCAGTAACAAATGAAGTCACAAGTTCATTTGTCGGCAAAAGGGTTCTGGTGCGGTGCGATTATAATCCGAATTACTTTCTCAACGGTCGCGTTTCTAGCATTGATGGGGACAATGGTATTTACACAGTCATATTTGATGAGAGAGATGCTGCTGCTCCGCATTATTATAATGAGTATGAGCTAAGGAAGATCATTTTCAACCCGGTCGTTGGCATAGGAGGGGCATCATTCGTACCATACCCTGGCATGCCAGTTTTTGCGTACAGGGGGGAAATGGAAGAAAAGGCCGAGATAAGGCATACATTTAAAAATGATGCAAAGCTCAAGTGGGCCAATGACAATGTGCTTTCCATGTTTTGTGTGCCATATAGTCTAATGAGACCGATGAATGGCGACGAGGAGGTGGGCAACAATGCGGTTGAATCAATTTCTCCTCTGAAGAAGTGTAACACCGGAGTATTGTTTGCTCCTTATGTTGGTTGTGCTGTTATGGTTGTATATCCCGCCGTGAATCACCCGGCGAAAATACTTAGCGTGAATAGAAATGATGCTGAAGTCCGGTACGAACTCTGTGGAACAATTTGTCGAAGTTCCTTACGACAGGATGATTCCTGTTCTCGACATTGAAATTCCACGTGCTAAGAGGAGAAAACGTGACCAGTTCAGATACATCCCTAACTTTGACAATTCTGAGCCGAAGTACCTTTGCGATGAGCCGAAACATAAGCAGCCATCTCGGGAACGAAGCACAATCCTCGATTCTCTTTCAAGGGCTGGAAGAATTGCATTGACATGTCGTCACGCACCACTCACACACCGGCGGCCCCTGAAGCAAATGAATGAGGATGTGGTAACGGATGATTTCCTTGCCTACCATGATGAATGGCTCAGGAATAGAGGTGCCAAAAGGGGTAATTTTTTCTCGTCTACCACCCCTGGAAACAATACGCGCTCGATCCTCCGTCATTGATTCACACCATGTTGCCCGATGCCTCCTTGTGGCCTAATTTCCTCACCGTGGCCAAAGTCATGCAAAAATTTGCATCAGCTTGCATTCCGAAGACGAATTTTCCAGGAGTCGACATTTGTCTGTTCGACTTGTGCACCAGCATGGATTATGGATTTCAAATGGATATTCGACTTGCAAATGCCTCGCAGGCTTCCTTGGTTTTCATTTTTGTCCCAAATGTGAATGAGTGTCCAGCAACGCAGCAATTCGTTAGAAAATTGTATGTAAAACAAACTCTAAATGACGAGGAACAGGACGTGGAACGATTACGGAAAGAGGATGAACGTCTACAAGAGGAGGACAAGAGGAGGCAGGACGAAGAAGCCAAAATTAGTGGACGACATGTGCCAAAAAGAAAGAAGAAAGGAAATCCTCAATCTCCACCAAAAAAGAAAAAGCTTGCCAAGAA